>JARHVA010005934.1:305000-617500 GCA_037957365.1 Torreya grandis
CTCCAGAGAAATTCGGTTTCACCATAATGTTTCTTCGTCAGCTCCTGATACCCTGAAGAGACCAAATACTGGCCACTAGAATCACCTCCCCAAGCCAAAATGTCCCTCTCTCTCAAAGAACTACATCCCCTATTATCAAGAATGTGGGCTAATTCATACCTATCCTCCAGGGTCCCTCCAGCAGGCCAGGCATCCTCCTTTTTCCATTTATAAGCAATGGCAGTCCCCACCTGGTACACTTCCTTATAGTGCTCAACAGTACTCCATCCCACATTTCTAAACACATCACAAAGGTCTTGTAAGTGAGGATGGGAGACAAGGATAGGGGGAGTGCCATTCCAAGAATCATCCCAAAAAAGTGTATCAGCTCCGTTGTTGCAAATCCAAAAAAGGTTGGACTGCACTAAGGGAGCACCAAGCTTGAGGGTGTTCCACACCATGGAGCCTCTTCCCTCAATAGAGAACCTAGGGATCTCTGCCAGATTAGCACCCAAAAAATAATTCAAAGCCAAGATACGGGCCCAAAGGTGGGATTGGTTGGTGCACCACGGCCAGTAGAGCTTAGCCGCAAGAGCTTGGCTAGCCAAGATAGCCGATCTGACCCCAAGCCCTCCCTCCCTTTTAGGCCTACAAACAGTGGCCCAATTAATCAGGCTCCATTTTAAATTCCAGAGATTGCCGCTCCAAAGAAAATTTTGAGAGAGGGCATCATATTCACAAAAAAAATACATCAGAGCAGCTTAGACCATGCTCTGATAAATGGGCAGTGCTTGAATAACAGCCTGGAGAAGAGTCACCCGTCCCGCCGTAGTGAGCCACCTATGGGTCTAATGGTTGATTCTCTGCCTTAATTTATCTAGAATCTTCTATCAAAAGAGCTTGGGCTGCCTGCCAATCATAATGGGGACCCCCAGATAAGTCATCGGGAGAGGTTGTGATTGGAATCTAAGAATAGCCCCAATCCTGTGCTGAATAGAATTAGGAGTATTAAAGAAATAAATGGAGGATTTATGTTCATTTAGTTTTTGTCCAGAAGCCACAAGGTAAGTGTCCAAAACATTTTGAAAAGCATGCGCCTCGTAAGTCTAGGCTTTTCTTGCTAAGATGGTGTCATCCACAAATTGGAGGTGAGTCAATTTGGCCGCCCCATTACCCCACTGCCATCCCTGAATCTGGTTCTACACAGCCTGAGTCTTTATGAACTGACCCAGCCCCTCAGCCAAAATAATAAATAGGTAGGGAGATAAAGGGTCCCCTTGGCGAAGACCTCTAGATGCCCCAAACAATCTAGAAGGCACCCCATTAATGAGGACAGAGTAAGATGGCGTGGTAACACAGCTCATTACCCAATTGATCCAATCCTGGCTAAAGCCAAAAGCAAGAAAATTTTTTTGCATAAAACTCCAATCAACCCTGTCATACACCTTAGCCAGGTCAAGCTTAATGAACATAGCTCTCTCCTGGGACATGCTCATTGAGTGGATAGCTTCCGAAGCAATCACCACTCCATCCAGAATCTGCCTACCAGCCACAAAGCCCCCTGTTCCTCGGAGATGATCTTAGGAAGCCATCCTTTGAGTCTCTCAGCAATAAGCTTGGTGATAATTTTGTACACCATATTGCAAAGTGCAATGGGCTGAAAATGATCCAATTGGTTTGTCTATTCATTCTTTGGTATAAGCACCAAGAAGGTTGCATTAATCACTCTGAGCATCTCTTTGCTGTGGAAGGACTCCCACACCACCTCAACTAAATCTTGGCTGATTATATCCCAGAATGCTTGAAAAAATTCAGTCGGGAAGCCATCCGGCCCAGGTGCTTTACCTTTGCCCATAGCAAAAACCACTTTCTCCACTTCAGCAATGTCAATCGGTTTCAAGAGGGCGTCATTCATTTCTTGCATGATTAGAGAAGGTATGCAAGACAAAACCATGTTTTCCTCCAAATCAGCATTACGTGCATCTTCAGCAAGAATTTTGGAATAAAAATGGACCGCTTCCTCAGCAATGGCAGGGGCTGAAGAGATATGAGTCCCTTCCGAGGTAGCAAGAGAAGCAATATAATTTTGGTTGCGCCTGGCCTGGACCGACTTGTGAAAAAAATCCATGTTTCTATCACCTTCCTGGAGCCAATCCACCTGGGCTTTCTGCTTCCAAAAAATTTCTTCCCAGAGTTCCCACTCATTAAGGTCATTCAGGGCCTCAAATTCATTCTTGTGGAGCTCATTTGACAAGCCAAATTCAAGGATCTGTCTGGTGATGTTGTCCAACCGGTCTTGGGATTTCTTCTTCATAGTATAGATGTTACCAAAATTGCTCCTATTCCACACCTGTAACTTTCTCTTGACATACTGAAGCTTTTTGGTGAAAATATACATTATTGTACCGTACTCTGGGCCCCTTTGCCTCCACCAGTGTGTCATAAGGTCATGAAGAGAGGGATCCCGAAACCACATAAGCTAAAACTTAAAGGGAGGTTTCTTTGGGCCAGAAATGAAATTGGTTGTGAGCTTAATTGGCCAATGGTCTGACCCTCTCCAATCCAGTATTTCAGAGGCAATAGAGAATGAACTAGATAACCAAAAGCAAGAAACAAGAAATCTATCTAACCGCTCTGAGATAGCCTCCTTACCTAATCCTTTGTTGCTCCAAGTAAACCGGCCATTGATGGGTTTGACATCAGATAGGCACAGCTGATCCAGGTTGAGTCTAAGAAGCTCTGATGACGGGTCAAGACGATAAAGACCTCCTCTTTCCTCCTCTAGGCTGAGGATAGCATTGAAATCTCCACTCATTAGCCAAGGCAGGTGAGGGCAGTAGCTCTGAACATAACATAAATGTTCCCACAAATTCCGTTGTCCATGGATATCCCTAGGAGCATAGATATTAGTAACCAAAATCAGCTCTCTGGATTCAGGTGAAGACATAATCATGGTCAGCACTGAGAGATTAGCCATCCAATGGATTGGAGTGACCTTCGCTAGATCCCAACAAATTTCTAATCCCCCAGCACTCCCTAACGCCCCTACACACTCACATTGACCATAAGTCCACAATTTGGGAAAGCACCCAAACATAGCATCCACTGACAGCTTGGTCTCCTGAATACATAATATATCTAGAGAGTGTTCCAAAATCAACTTACGCATAGTTTTTTGTCTAGGGGTACTATGCAGCCCCCTTACATTCCATGAGAGCACTATCATTGGGTAGGTTGGGTGAAATGCTCATCCAAGGTTTTAACCACTCCTGCTTCAACCAATAAGTCCCCTATGAGCCTGAGCTTCTCTTGGTCCTTTCTACGGCCTGGTCTAGAAGATGTGGAAAAAGAGCCTTTTTTGAAAGTTCTCTACATTAAACCCAAAGCTTCTGAAGCTCCTTTATCTTTCTTATATCCCTCCTTATCTTTAACCATGTCTACCCAGCTGCCCTCCCTGTTCAGCTGCGCTGAAGGACCTCCCAAGGCCCCTTCATCCAAGGCATTCTCATTACCCTGACACTGCTGCACCTCCATATCTTGGGAACAAATAAGAAGGGCACAATTCTCAACCTTCTCTGATGGCCCTCCCTCCTCCAAAGGTGGAATACCATCCTCAATGGCCATGCTATCCAAAGCTTCAAATCGATTAAAGCTCACTTCTAAAGATCTGTCTTTACGCTTCTGATTGCATCCTCTCCCTCGCTGGTGAACTTGGGTAAAATCATCCCTGTCAAGGTCAACATTCCCCGTAGCTCCCCCATTCACACCTGTCCCATTTGAATGGGCATCAACATTCATAGCCTTTCCTCGCGAGGAGGTTGGGGCTTCTTGATGAGCCGTTTGTCCTGCCTCTTGACCTCCCTTAGGCTCCATCCCTCTAAACCTTCCAGCCTAAGGGCATTGACGGTGCAGATGTCCATAGACATGACAAATTCTACAACGAAAGGGGATCACTTCATAGTCGATTTGCTAGACCCAAGATGTCGCTCCCAAGTAGATTTTCATTGATTCAGGTAAGGGATTGTTAAGATTAATTTCCACACAAATTCTAGCAAAGGAAATAAGCTTTTTATTTAGAGACCAAAACGGTCATAAAAATATGGTCCACCCTCGAATATGCAGTTTTTATCAGCTACAGAAGAGAAATTTACCAGAAAATAGCTATTGGCAGCCAGCATTATGTCAATATCCCCCTCAACCTGCCAGGTGCGCCTCATCCATGCTTCCAGAGTGGATTGGGATATGCGAATCCACATGAATTTGCAAATCAAGGTGTGAGCCCCCAGATATTCAAGGTCCTCCTTGACATAATCTTGGGCAATCACCAACACCGGTCTATCTTGGCTGCATGGGAAACAGCCATTGACCTTCAAAATTTTTAGTTTCTCCCTCAGCTAAAATGCCTCCCCATCATGGGAAGCTTCCTCCAAGCCCTGCTGTGCTGCCTCTGAGCCCTCGCCCATGCCCACACCCACTCCCATGCCATTCTTCTCCTTCCTTCCATACGCTGCCATCGCGCTGATTCAGAATCTCATATGAACATATCAATTCCATTACCTTTTAATTATTGATGTAAGTACCTTATTTTCTATTTTATTAACCTAATTGTTTAAAATGTGTAGATTGAAACTCTCCAAAGAAGCTCTTTGCTTCCAAGATCTAGCTATCACTACGCAATTCACTCAGTGATCTATTTAACCAGCCATTTGATTTAATGATATCTTATTTTTAGGTCATCCTCCCAAGCCAAAGAGGAGTTATTCATAATCATCTCATTAAATTTGCACACAATCAAACAAGTTTTTCAACCATACCCATATTTAGTTTATTCTTTTCTCTTTCCAAAATATAAGCTAAAATTCACTAAAACATTCTGGCATGGCCAGTGGGACCTTGAGTCTTTATTTTGTGTTTCTTTTCTTTACATTTGTATGATCCCATCCCTATCTATGATCATTAATGAAATTGAAATTTATTTTGGGTTTAAAATTAATTTTATCCATTTCTTTTTTCTAAATTTAGATCACTTTCAATTTAAAGCATAGTAATTTTATTGTAGCATCACTTTTGTTGCACACATTAAACCAAACCACTTTCATCAATTAAAAATAAAACAAAATTGAGATAAGTCCTAACTAAAATTTCATCACCTATACATATCCATACCCTTTTTCGGTGATCCTACTTGGAGATCATTACCAAGGGGAGAACCAACTCAGCTCTTTGATTGAGTATAAACTCTAGAAATCAGTATATATTGGCTAAGCACCCAATACTCTTATTATTATGGTGTGTGAAGTGAGTGGGTAGGCCCCAATACCAAGCCATGTATTGATTTTAAATATAGACTTTTTGAGTAAAGAAACAACTTGAAACCAACCATAGATTGCATGTATAGTAATTTATCACACATTCTAGTAATTTATCACACATTCTCATAATTTAAGGCATAAGCCAAAAATGAGAATAAAATTTACCACAAGATTTTAATGTACTCTAGTGCATGTTAGATTTATTTGATCATTTTCTCGATTTATCTATATTTGAGTTATAAGATTATTTATATTTTCCTATCATCCTACTTGCATAGTTCTTACTCATCAAAAACAAAGAGACTTAGCAAGTTAGGACCCATCTATAGATTATCCAGTCTCCTCTACCTCTTAATCCATGGAGTACATCTCAGATACTAAGAGTTCTCTTTATCATTCTGATGCTTCTAGTGTGCCTTAGATAGTCTCCTAAGGTGACCTAGACATTTCTACCTTTTTTGGATAATAACTTAGTAGCCTTGTAACATTATCTTAGCACAATAGCTCACCATACACCCATTTTGGCACCACCTACAAATCCACCTTATGGCATGTCATTGGGACTTTTAGGTAGCTCTTCTATTGCCACTATCACCATCTAATTGTTAGCTACTCAGGCATTTACCTCAACTAAAAACCCATCTGACAGAACCATGTAGAACCAACCATCTTAACCTTCTAAAACCCAAACACATCCTAGCCTGACTAACAATGCTCCCAACATGACCACCACCAAAACTTTACCTATCCATACCCAAATTACTATTAGAGTACCCTCTACTACCACCACTACCATTCATTTGGATACCCTTACTCCATTTTAAAGTGTAGTATCACCAATACCTTTTACATTACCACTTGTCACTACCAAGGTTAACACATATCCCTTACGTCCAACTCAACCACTTGCACCCACTCAGTAGTACATACCCTCTACCCAACCATTAGTGACCACATATTCATATGTGGCTTAAACCTAACCACCTACTACCACTTACACATATGTGGTAACTTCTCAACCTCTAAAAAATTATCAATATGTCACTGAACCCCAACCACAATATGCACCTTACAACCCTTCGATTTTACCACCCCAAGCATACCTAATGAAGATGCTCATGAATAAGATGACAAATTTGGAGTCATCCATCTCTATGGCTCACAATATCTTTTACTATGAATAGATTTGTAATGAACCCATTTAGCCATCTATGCATATTAGGCCATATCCTCCTCAATGTAATATTTCCAAGTTCTCCAATTTCAGAGTAAGGATGATCCTCAACATCACCTTAGGGCATTTAATAATGCATGTTATTTGATTTCCTATGATGGTCCTCTCCTTCTTCACACTTTTCCTGTGTCTTCGTCATGACAAGAATTAGACTGGTATAGTGCCTTAACCAAGAATTTCATCTTCTTCTTCACCCAACTGAATCAAACATTCTTAGACCACTTTTATATAAATATATAAAAAAGGTTTCCATCACTGACCTCTACAATATATAATAGTCTGATGATTAATTTATCACCAATTTTGTATCTCATTGGTGGAGCCTAATCAACCAACTCTCTTTTTCCTTACCTCAACCCAAACTCATAAAGTTCTTTGCTTAGGCATGTACCATGCATATCTCCTCTACACTAGGTGTATAGAGATTCTAAACCTTTGATGAATCTTTTACAATGGAACTTAAATTAGAGAATAGAGCCATTGATGAAGGGAAGTTCAAATTGAAAAATAAGAAATCTATCTACAAAACTAATGAGGCTTCCTCATTCAAACCGAACAAAAAAACCAAGACTGGGACCAAAATCAAAGGAATTAAAAATTTGGTTGTAAACCACTTCCGCATAATCTACCAACCAACTAAATTCCTCTAGATCCTCAAATCAAAACATGAGAAACCAAAACTGGAGCACCCAAAAGAAATTTACTCCACTAGGAGAGTCTTATGCTTTGATCTTGGAAAAGTTATTGAAATCTAATATCATATAGCTTCCTCTTATCAAACAAAAACAAAAAAATTATTCTTCTCATCCTATAACTAATTGGTACAATTATAATGATCTATGTGCCTTACATCGAGTGATAAGGCATAATGTTAGTAGGTGAAACACCTTCAAGAGCATTGTCCAATCTCTCATTGATAAGGGTGAGCTTGTGTTGGATGACCCCAATGAACTTCAAAACTAATCCCTTGACATATTTAAGAAGCCATTTCCCAATCATGAGCCTACCAAAAATGAGAGCAACATGGTTGATTGCTCTCGTGATGCCCATACTATTAACATGGTTCTTAGCACACTCATTGATGAAGAACGGCTAACCTATATGTTCCTCACCCTCTCCCTATTGAGGTAGTAGAGTTACCTTCTCTTTTGGAAAACTAAACCAAGATAGACCCCCTTTCTCCTCCTCCACTTATTAAGGTAGTGGAGCCACTAATCCCTCCTTTAATTGGCATACCAGAACAAAAACCCATTTTACCTTATCCCTTAACCATCAAGTAACTAACTACCTCTTTAGAGGTCATACCCAAAGAGGGAGACCCAATGTTTACACCTCACATAGAAGAGTCACCCACTCAAACCTTGAATCTTTTGATTGAGGAAAAGGGTAAGGTTACCACCCCTCTATATCAACCTATAGACTTATCTTTGAGGTCCACTATCTAGGGAATAAAAATAGCCTACAAACCATTCTCTAGGTTAGTGAATAAATTAGAATTTATCTCCAAACCTAACATAGATCGATACACCTTTTAGGAATAATTAGGGTTACCTTATATCACCAAAGAAGAACCTCCAACCATACCTTTAGTACACCAACCCATCATTTCTGCTATTCAAAATCCTATACTACCAACCAAACCAATAATAACTTCTACTAACCCAACAATTCTTAATCCATTCAAAGCACCTAAATCTAAGGCAACCAAATCACCTTCCCCAACTAAGCCAACCAAACCAATCAAAAACCTTAGCACCCTCCCTAAATAGAGTCTTAACCACCCATCTATGAAGGTGGAGCTTACCTCACCAAACCTAACAACCAAGTATCAACCTAAATAAACCAATGGAGTAAAGATACCGAAAGGCTATAGAACCAATCTCCTACCTCCCTCCACCTTTCCCTCTATCTTGGGGCCTCATACCTCTACTCTGATTAGAAATCTAGTTGTCCTAACCAAGACCCAACTACCATTATTGGTTATACCAACACACTTGGTTTTTGACACACCTATTTTCATCAAACCATCAATAACCAAGCTTCCTATCCTAAAACCTCCTACCTCTACTTTCTCAACCACCACCTTACCAAAATAAAAACCAACAACCAAATGCACTACCAATCAAGACCAAAACCCCTAAAGCTTCTCCACCTTTAGCTAAATCCCACTCTACTATATTATAAAGGTTATTTCAAGCTTCATGCTTGACTCTACCTCCTATCAATCCATTCAACACTCTTGGTTCAAAACTCCCTTGGTATAATGACCACCACATGCGCTCCTATCACAAGATACTAGGACATGACATAAAGAAGTATAAAGCTCCCCAAAACATTATACATTAGATCTATGATGAGGATGATTTATTAAAAAATAAACCTCCCATGAGCCCTATACCAATCCAACCAACAATAACACTCTCTACCTAATTCTTACCTACTCCTCAACCCTCACCTTAGAGTGATGAAGAGACTGACCAATCTCTTACCCGAATTCCCTCCTCTATCTATACCATTCATGTGGTTAAAAAAACACAATAGGAGGATAAGGGGAAGGCCTAGATGTCCATTCCATGGACATACCCATCTTCTACCTCCCAACCAAACCCTACCTAAACACTTTCACCTTCACCAACCCAAAGTATCTATCATAAGTGCCTCCCAATCTAACCTCTCCAAGTCCATTAGGAGATTAGTGCTTAAATAGCTTCACTAGACCTTGATGTAGATGAGCTTATATGATTTGATTACCAATTCACCTACTAATCACCAGAAAATGATAGATACATTGCAATCGGTAGAGGTCCAACTTGAAGACCCTCAACCTCTAAAAACCTTTGTTGGTGCTCTCCAAATTTCCAACCTTTTTACCTTAAAGGATTTGGACATACCTTTTATCTATTTGAATGACCTAGATCCCCATTTATTTATTACTCCTTAAATTAACTAAACCCAAATTAAATGGATGATGATTAATGGGGGAGTTAGTATTAACATTATCTCCTCATATTCATATAACCAACTTAACCTTCTAAATAATGTCATGTCCAAAACCTCATCTTTCTTTATTCTTTTAATGACACCATGACCACTACCCTATAAATTGTTGTCCTTCATATCCGTGTAGGACCCCTTACACTCCCCAAACACATATATAGTGGAAGGTGAATTATAATACAATGTTTTACTAGGATGACCTTGGATTCACTCCATGGGTTTCATCTCCTCTACCCTACATTGTTTTATTATATTTGAGCATGAAGGCTAGGTCATCACCATCCAAATGGACCCAAGTACCTTCTCAACATGAAACATGACCTACAAACCTAATGATGTTCTCTTACATCCCTCTAGTACACCCTCCTTAACCAAAGATAAGACCTCCACCATAAAAGAATATGTCACCCCTTCCTCTACCAATGAGGCATCAACTAGCTCATTTATCCCCTTTGATTAAATCCCCACCTTAGACCCTTTGGAATCAACATTCTATTACCTTTCACTAGGATAATATCACCTCTTTACCCTTGACACATTCCTTACTCCCCAAGAGTATGGGAAACTTGACCACCAACCCAAATATGAACCCAATGTCAGAGCCATTATTCCCTTTAGACCTTCATATTATCAAAATCATTTTCTCTATGGGGGACTCGATAAACCCATTGGTGCTTTCACCACCTCTCTATCACCTCATCCATTCACCTCTAACTTCTCCTATCCAGACAACCTAAGTTTTACCCAAAACATACCTGCATAGGTGTACTTAGAAAGGATTTAGTCTTGGATGATATGAGCATGTCCCAAATGAGTTTATTTCCATTTAAACCAAAAATGCTCATGAGAAACATGGCCTCAGTTTCATCTGACCTACCAAAAATTAGTCCAAACCACCTACCACCACCATTATTGAGGAAGGCACCCCTCCCTCACAAACCTCTCCTCCACTTTCATGTGAGGATGATGACATCATCCCACCTATATTTTTTTCATTCAACATTATTAGCCTCACACCCTTGACTTATCAAAAAGAGGTGGAAATTGTAGCCATCCCTTTGACCCATCCTGAGATGACTCTCCTACCATTAACACTATTTAGTGTGAAGATAATTCCATTCTCATTTACCTTGGTGCCCTAAATTCTTCCATACACAAATCCCTTCCTCTCAAGAATTTGACCATGTTGAATGAATCCACCATGGATATCAACTTGGGCACCCTATATGATCCCTACATTGTCAATATTAGTCAATCACTGAATACCAAAGAGCTTTGAGACTTTCACTCTTTCCTCTAAGACTGTCACATAACATTTTCTTAGTCTTATATTATCATACCTAGGATTGACCCCACCATTACTACCCATAATATATTCAACCATCATGATGCCAAGCCTATCAAATAAGAAATTTGATACATGTACCCTAGCATAGCCCTTTTTATCAAAGAAGATTTTTAGTATCTTCTATCTATCAATTTCATTCAACCCATTAGATATCCTTAATGGGTCTCAAATGATGTGTCTCTCACCAAATCCATAAGGGTAATATGTATTTGTTTAGACTTTCATGACCTCAACCTTGCTTACCCTAAAGATGACTTCCCCTTATCAAGCATCGACCAGTTAGTTGATCTTATAGCTGATTATGAGATATTATATCTCATGGATGGATTCTTAGGATATAATTAGATCCTATTTATCCCTAAAGATCAAAATAAATCCACCTTTACCACCCATGGGGGACCATCTACTATAGAGTTATACCTTTTAGGTTAAATAACATAAGTGTAACCTACTAATGTGCCATGACTTACATCTTCCATGACCTTATCCATAAAATTGTAGAGGACTATATGGATGACCTTCTCAAAAAATACAAACTTAGAAAAGTTTATTTTCCTATTTTCAAGATCATCTTTGAGTGGCTTATCCATTACCATATCCACTTAAACCCCAACAAGTGCATTTTTGGGTTCTTGTTATGAAAGCATCTTGGTTTTATCATTTCCATTCAAGGAATCAAAGTTGATCCCACCAAGGTCAAAGTAATCCTCGACATGTTTCCTTCAGTCAACCTTAAGAAACTCCATCATTTTTAGGGGAATCTTCAATCCATTCATCACTTTTTCTCCTAGCTTTTAGACCAATGCCATCCCTTCTACCACCTTCTAAAGAAGGATGTCTCTTTCAAGTGGAATAGATACTATAAAAATGCCTTTGATTCACTCAAAAGGTACCTTTTGTCTCCACCTATCCTCACCCCTCCCAAGGATGACCAACATTTATACCTTTATATCTCTACCACTAACCACTGCCTAGGGGTAATGCTTGCTTATTAGGATGATCAACATAAAGAGAAAACTATTTAATACATTATTTTCATGCTTGTAGAGTATGAGACTCGATATACCCCTATCAAGAATATTTACTTAGCTTTAGTCTTTGTGGCCACCAAACTTCACCACTACCTGCTTACCAATAAAATCTATGTCATAACCAATACCAACCCACTCAAGTACATACACTCCAAACCATACTAGAACTAGTGTATGGATAAGTGGATCATGCTTTTAGCAAAGTTTGATCTCGAGTTCCTTAAAAAAAACTCAATTAATGGTCAAGTTATTGCTAACCAATTAGTTGAAGTACTATTAGTAGACAACCAACCTCTTCCTCTTAAGTTCCCTGATGAGTCCATCATGACCCTCTCTTAGGCATCATTCACCTATCAGTTCACCATGTTCTTTCATGGATCAAAGTTTTAGAATCATGGGGAGCTAGTATCATCCTTATTCCCTTTGATGGTAAACCTCTTCCTTTGTCTTTCAAGCTTGATTTTGAGTGTACCAACAATATGGTTGAGTATGAAGCCTTAGTAATAGGATTTCAAACTACATTATCCCTAAGAGTCAAAAAAATCAACATCTTTAGTGACTCCCAACTTGTGGTAAATCAAATCAATAACTCTTACCAGTGTAAGAATGATTTTTTGCAATAATACAAACAACTAGTTTATAAGCTCTTGGCATCATTTGAACACTATCACATCTAGTCAACCCCATGATCTACTAATAAGTTTGTTAATACCATGGATTCCCTCACCTCTCAAACCCTATCTACACACTTTGATTCTAAGCTATCCATCATTATCCATAGACTACCTAGCCTTCCAATGTCAAACCAAACACTCCCACCACTTTTCATGTAGAAGAGACCCAATTTGACCTTTGGTATCAATAGACCTTTGACTACCTTAACCTTGCCATTCCTTTTGGTATTTCTAGGAATGCTCAAAGAGCATTTATCTATAGTAACTCACGCTACACCATTATGGGAGGAATTATTTATAAACATGGATTTGATGGCCTCCTCTTCCATTGCCTACATAATCATGAAGCCTCTCATGCTATCAGGTAAATGCACAATTATATCTATTGGGGACACATTAGTAGCCTCACCATAGATAGATACATCCTTCATCTAGGCTATTACTATCCTACCCTTAACCAATATTGTTGTGATTAGGTCAAAAACTGTGTTAAATGTCAACAATATACCAATTTGCATCATGCACCTATCCATAGTCTTCATATTTCTATCAATTTTTAGCCCTTCTCATAATGGGTTCTAGACCTTATTGGTGAAATTAACCCCCATTCCTTGTAATTGCACCCTTATATCATCAATGTGATCAGATATTTTACCAAATGGGTAGAGGCTATTCTTTTAGTCTCGACCAAGGAAGAGAAGATTTCTGATTTTATCAACGATCATATCATCTACCATTTTAGATTTCCTCACAAGATTATCACCAAAAATGGTTAAATTTTTAAGAACAAGCAAGTCCAAGGTCTATGTGACACTTTCAACATTAAGTTAAGTTTCTCTTTTCCTATCACCCTTAATTGAATGGATAGGTTGAGGCCTGTAAAAAAACTCTTAATAACCTGCTAACTAAAATGGTAAATGCATCTAGTCAAGATTGACATTGACACATCCCCTTTGCCTTATGGGAATATCTTACTGGCATTAAAATCCCTATTGATGCTACCCCCTTTTCTCGTATGTTTGTTTTGGAGGTGGTCTTACCTCTCAAGGTCCAAATTCCTTCTCTTTTCATATCTTTACAAGATCTCATTACTAAGGATGATTATCATCAACACCACTTAGCCCAGCTTGAGCTGCTTGATGAATGTCACTTAGCATCCCTTACCCATATTCATATCTATCAAGAGCATGTCAAGTGTGTCTATAACAAACACCTTAGAGTATAATAATTCAACATCAAAACCTCATCTTACAGGAAAATCAACATGTCACCAATATAGAGAAAATCAAGTGGGGAAAGTTTTCTTTCAATTGGCTTGGACCCTATATCATAACCCATAATTATGGATCAAGAGCTTATTGGTTGTCTTTTCTAGAAGGCCGCCCAGAACTTGAGCCCCTAAATACATCACATTTGCATCCATTCTTTTAATAAGAAGGATTAATTCCACCTTTTATTTTAACTTAAGCTCCTCCCTTGATTTTACGTTACATTCGTCTCCCTATTTTTAGGGGCAACTTATTAAAACTAAATCATGTGATTATTTATCACAGTCATAGCCTAATCTTGAATAATGGGTACTATGGCTCTACCCATATCATGATTCTCATGGTATTTTTTCCCCCTCTCCTAGGACATATTCCCATGATCATTGTCACCTATCCTTCTTTAAACCTAATCAACATTTTTGTGATTTTAGTTTTGCCTTAATAAAGGTGAACCCTTAAGCCTATATAAGCATTTCTATGTCAAGGAAAAATCAAATGAAAAAAAAAGAAAAATCCAAACCAATATCAATCATGGGTCAACCCTAGCATTTTTAGACTACTCCCTTATAGTATAACTATATAAGCATCATAAAATTACACAAATCTAAGCTAGACTATTCCATTGAAGGATAACTATCACAAAGCTTTGAACAAAGAAAATAAACTTAGACCACTCCTTCGAAGGATGGCTAAGTAAAGCATTTTCCAAAAGAACAATAATTTCTTGGGAGCTTCCCACATCGATCAACTTCCCATATATAGCAAAAAATCAAAATACCCATTTTCAATATCACAACAAAAGCAAACTAATTTTGAAAGCCATAATCAGCTCTCACATAGCAAAATAAGGTGGAAATTGTAATCAATTTTCATAAGTAGATTTCTTGCATCAACCAATCTACAATTTTTATGGCATATACTTGTTTATACTAACTCTTTAGAAATCTACATAAGAGGCATGCTTGTCTCATAAGAAGGTTCCATTTTCATCCATCTCCCCTTTATACACTATAAGCAAGGGATTTTGAGCTTACTTTACATTATGTGGTCAAGACACCTTTTTACTAACTAACAAATACAAATTCAAAGAATTTGAATGGATTATGTTCATTAATCCAATCCAACATTGGTTTTGTTCTAGTCCTTATCAAAGAAGAAACATCATGCCCTCTTCTTATCCTATTATGACTAGTTGATATTTTCATTATGACATTTATCTCTTGATTATATTCTTTGGATTCTCATCTCGTATTTTAAATTAAACTACCTCATTTGTTTTATCTTTAAAAAATTGACAACAAAGCATAACCACAACCATAATCACAAGTGTCATAATAAAATGCATAACCATAACCATAACCATAATCACAAGTGTGACAAGCATCATAAAACCATAACATCCATGAGTAATAAAAAAAAACATCATAAAAGCATAGCATCATATAGGCATCTTGAAGCATATGTTGATAGTACCTCATCACCCCTAACCAAACCTCCTCCATATGGGCCTAATCATTTGGGGTCATCCCTTGGTGTATCTTTATAAAGATGAGCTGCACTCACTCACATATTTGTATCTACTCCTTGGCTTGAAAAAAATCATTATCACATTATTTGATTCCCTATCTTATTTACCATCTTTATCTACCCTCCACCTATTTAACCATCACCATCCTAGCATTTACCCATTCACTCTTTGCTATCATCTAGCCTATCTACTCACCCACCTAGCCTAAACCATCTAAAACTCTAACACTATCTCTGACCTAATCTAACCATAGGAAATTTTCTAACACATCCACAAAATTATATGAGTTGACCATTAACGATCATGGTGATTGTTGATAGTCAGGTGTCCTTACCTTTTTCGGTATTGATCATTGATGGTCAGACTCAAATATTGACAGTCATTATGGGTGTTCCACTAGTAGAATACCCAAAACCTTAACTACCCTAAAAAAATTTAAAACCCTCTAATCCTTCCTAAAATATACCTTAATACCAAACCCTACCCTAGATCACCTACACCGCCCTATCAAATTCTAATTTTACATGCAAAATTAACCACATTTACAAAAACCCTAACTAGGGTTAACCTAAACATTCAAACCGAACCTAACTTTAAATCCCTAATGTAATTAACAAATCAAGATAGCCTATAAAATTAAGGGTACCCATTACCTCAGTTTTTGACCACCATTATGGGCTTAGTCATAGGCCTACTTGTCTTCATCCATGCTTGCATGCTCCCTACATCCTGATTGGTCCCCTAGGTCCTCTCAATCATGCCAAATTAGTAGGTCCACCTCATCCATCATCATTAATAATATATCTCCCAATAAAATAGAGTTATAACATCAATAATTACAAAATTTAAAATGAGTTAAAAGTGATTCAAATTTCACTTTAACCCCACAAACTTTTACGATTTCCACCCTAACCATTAGTGGTTACCCTTGAGCACCTTGATCATTGATAGTCAAGAGGCTCACCTTTTTTAAATCACCTATAAGTAAACCCTTTTTTATTAGTAGAACCAAATCACACCCACCCATGGATACTACCTTTTCCACCCACCCTAATCAACTCATCATCTCTCCATTAGTCCATTTCAGCCCAACTAGTACACATTTCATGATGACTTTAGCCTAGTCCTTTGACCATAGTGATAACATTACCATGTTGACCACCTTTTGAAATTTCACCACCTCATGCTTACTTGATCCACTTGTGTCTTCTTGAGATCACTTCCTACCTCAGATACCCATAAAATTTGACAATTTTGTGTTTTTGCTAGGAACACTTCGTACCTTGGATACCCACCATAACACATACACCACTTAAGAGACTTGTGAGTGTTTTCAATTTCCATGTCTACATGTCGTCATGTGGTCCACTTGTCACTTATTATTCTAACATCAACCTTTATTTTTATCATTAATGATAACCTAGTCAATGCATGATCTTGGATATCACACCTTTTGTCATACTTTGTGTGCTTATTTGCACTTTAGTTCCCAACCCATTACCCACCCTCATTACATCCACCTTCATCATCACCTTCACCCACCTTATCAAACTTGTACCTAATTGTTTTTTACCTCATCAAATGCTAGTTTGATAGGGAACACCTATTCCTATACTCAAGGCAATCATACCTTTGACTATCAATTCATTTTTGTTTTATAGCTTATTGACTCAAATTTGTATAACAAAAGTGGCAAAATATAGACACTATAAATTTACACACTATGCTTTCAAATGTCAAAATTCCCCTAGACCACCTTAGGGCCCCCTTGGGAGAAATCTAACCCTTTGACTCAAATATTGACAGTCATTATACATGTTCCACTAGTAGAATACCCAAAACCTTAACTACCCTAAAAACTTCTAAAACCATATAATCCTTCCTAAAATCTACCTTAATACCAAACCCTACCCTAGATCACCTACACCACCCTATCTAATTCTAATTTTACATGCAAAATTATCCACATTTACAAAAACCCTAACTAGGGTTAACCTCAACATTCAAACCTAACCTAACCTTAAATCCCTAATGCAATTAACAAATCAAGATAGCCTATAAAATTAAGGGTACCCATTACCTCATTTTTTGACCACCATTATGGGCTTAGTCATAGGCCTGCTTGTCTTCATCCATGCTTGCATGCTCCCTACATCCTGACTGGTCCCCTAGGTCCTCTCAATCATGCCAAATTAGTAGGTCCACCTCAGCCATCAACATTAATAATATATATCCCAATAAAATAGAGTTCTAACATCAATAATTACAAAATTTAAAATGAGTTAAAAGTGATTCAAATTTCACTTTAACCCCACAGACTTTTACGATTTCCACCCTAACCATTAGTGGTTACCCTTGAGCACCTTGATCATTGATAGTCAAGAGGCTCACCTTTTTTAAATCACCTATAAGTAAACCCTTTTTTATTAGTAGAACCAAATCATACCCACCCATGGATACTACCTTTTCCACCTACCCTAATCACCTCATCATCTCTCCATTAGTCCATTTCAGCCCAACTAGTACACATTTTGTGATGACTTTTGCCTAGTTCTTTGACCATAGTGATAACATTACCATGTTGACCACCTTTTTAAATTTCACAACCTCATGCTTACTTTATCCACTTGTGTCTTCTTGAGATCACTTCCTACCTCAGATACCCATAAAACTTGACAATTTTGTGTTTTTGCTAGGAGCACTTCCTACCTTGGATACCCACCAAAACACATACACCACTTAAGAGACTTGTGAGACTTGTGAGGATTGACCCATGATTGCTATTGGTTTGGATTTTTTTTTTTAAAAAAAATAGACTTGAGCCATTTAATATTAGTATTAATTTACTTATTGTTATATCAGTCATTTCTATTCTATGTTATTTAGCAAGCATTTCCTGTGTTTAATTATAGTACCTTTTGATTATTTATGAAAGTACCTTATATTATGTTTTATTAAATTAATTGTTTAAAACATGTGTATTGACAACCCTTGAGGAAGATCTTGTTTTCATAATCTAGCTAGCACTAGGCAATCCACTCAACTATCTATCTAACCAGCCATTTGTTTTAGTATTGTCTTATTTCTAGGTCATCCTCTAAAGCCAAAGAGGAGTTCTTCACAATCATATTATTCAATGTTTGCACAATCAAACAAGTTTTTCAACCATATATGTATTTAGTTTCTTCTTTTCTGTTCCCAAAATATAAGCCAAAATTCACTAAAACATGGCCTTTTTATTCATTTTTTAGAATTTTATGTTATGAAACCTATAAGATTCAGATAGTCTACCTAGATTATTGTAATATTTTGGCCCTACTAGACCACACCCATTTATGATGTTAGTGAGCCTTCTACTTAAGGAGTGCACAAATGACTATTATTCAAGAAAACATGGTTTTCAAATTGTAACACTAAAATTTTATAAAATAATATAATAAATATAATTCCAAATACTCTACTTGTATATACTTTAATCAATTTTTAATAAATAATAGTACAATTTTTAAGAATGTGTGTTGAGCTCAAGGAGGCCCTAGGTTGGCCTAGGTAGTAGTGAGACCTACTGTAAAGCTTGGTACAAAAGGAAAAGAGGTCAAAAGATTCAAGTGGTGTATAAAACAAAAATGTGAAGACTCCATTAGTTTTAATTCAATATGGGTAGACTCCTTGTTTAGTTTAAATTCTATGGAAAATAGTTTCACAATAATTACTTTATACCTTTCTTGATTATCTTCATCATCTGGTGAAAACTAACCAATTGCGTAGATTTAGCCAATAAACCATGCAATTCAAATGTCCTTCCTTATAAATGAATTAGCATGAATAATTGATCAAAATTTATCTCAATTGTGCATAAAGTGGTGAACTATTATAATATAAAAAAAATTAGCCACATCCATGATAATAGAAAGTATAAGATAATATAATAAGTAGTCTCCCATAGTTTTACACTATGGAATTTACTAGAACAATTGACTATAGCCCCATCTATAATTAGGATTTGAAATTCTATAGCTAGGTAAATGAAATAGTTCAATTGAGGAGCCAACTTATTGTTGATGAATTTATGTGTACTCATAGAGTAAATAAATATAGTTAACTTTTATTTCTTTAGGAAACTGACCACATTAATATTTGGAGGAGTAATAATACCTAAAATTGCATGACAAAAAATAGTAGGTTGAGAAAATTTAGATTCATCTTCAAGTATTTCTAGACTATTAATGTGTGTCTATGTCAAGGACATAATGAGAACAACATCATAACATTTCTTAGATTATAGTGTATGTTCTATAAAACCTTAGGGATTCACTCAATTTTGATGGAAAGATTATGTGGTTACCACCTTCTAGTCTACAAGCAAACCCTGCTATAGGGACAATAAAATTATGGTAGTGACCCAATCTACCAAAATTTTATGATGTAAATTGCTTTGTATTTTCTAATATAAGCCCAATATCTTAAACAAATAAATGGATATACACAATGAGCATTAATCTAAAGTGATTCATATTTAAAAAGTTTAAAAGGAGGGAATAAGGTAGGGAAGAAAATAAAGTTCCCTTGCAATAATAGAGACCAATACATCTCCTCTAATTTTTTTTAGCAACCTAATTGAAATCAAACTACTGAAATAAGATTCATATCTAGACTAACATTCAAATGATCTAAGGTTATGGGATGCTTGTATCTAGACCAAACCTCTAATTGTGAGGCTAGCTATTTTGAATATGTCAATTTAGGATCAATTATTAAACCTATTAGATGTTGGGATGAAAAGAGTAAAGAAGAAACTAAAATGATTCTTCAAACATAACAAGACCTTATTGATTCAATGTCTTGACTATCAACATATATTTTGAGTCCCTTAAGCAGTTGTAGGTGAATATTTCATGGAATTGAATATTCATTAAGTTTGGCTCCTTGAGGTTTCCTAAAAATTCCATAACTCAATGAATTCCTTTAAGACTAATATCTTCTTCACATGTTCACCATTCTTTCATTATGAAATCAAACCTATCCTATATAGACCATTTTGCATGATGTGATGTCCTTTGCACAAAATATAACAGGGTCTAAAGATGTTTTGGGATTTTTGACAATAAACAAAGTACCCATGAGTTGATATATTTATGAATATATATTAACAATATCATTACCTTGCTTGAATGTTTATACCCTTGATGTCTCCATTAAGAATGGTTCACCTGCTTGACTATAGCAATGCTCTTAAATTTAGCTGTAGATGTACATTTATATTTATTTAGCCCTATTTAAACCTCACATGTATCCTTATTGATCTCTATTATTTAGGTCATTCCTCTCAATAATTCATGCATTTTATGGTCTAAATAGCCTCCATAAGTCTAGATAAGGTCTTAAGACTGCCAAACCCCTAACTATACCATATTTTGACTTGAAACCAAGCCTATAAGTGTCTCAAGGATACTTGATTGATTGATTAAAGGATAATTTATTTGTATTATACCATGTTTTAAAGAAAAATATGGATTTAAAACCCATTTATATCATATCAACCATCACCTATGCAGTTGGACCATGATTTTAACCTTATGGTGATTGTATCATTTTTCAACTGTAGGTGGCTATGTATGTACATTGTATGGATTATGATTTTTCTTGGCCTTAAATAATTCATCACTCATATATATGATCATTATCCTCCCATATTTTTCATCTTGATGAGAGAGATTGAGCTTAGACCTTTAAAAGACATCTTCTATCACATCCTTCCCTTTTGTCCTTGTTGACCAAATTTGACCCTACAGGTTAAATTGGGATGCTTATAGGTAAATTTTTTATTTTTAGGTGCTTATGGGTCTAATATTTGGTCATTAATGTGTATTATAGGCCATTTAATGTTATTTCATGTCATATTAGCCTTGGTCATTAGTCATTTTATCCCTTATATCATTTTGAGTCATTTTAAGGTCAAAAGGGGAATTTAATGACTTGTACAACCTCATTGGAAAATGTGAAGGTTAAAAAATGTGATGTAATTCCCCATGTGTCCTCATATGTCTTAACCACCTGATGGTAATTGAAAGTGGTAGGTTTTTTAGAAGAAAGGGTTGTTTTCTTGGGAAAAGAGAAGAGTTTGGCACTTGTACAACCTATGAGAGTGTTTTACATATGGGAGAATATTTTAATATTAATTTTAACCTTCCTCACACTAATATTAGTGATTTAAATTCTTTTAAAGTGGTAAAAAAGTCCCAGAACCATTTTTTTCCTTTCTTACCATTTTAGACATGCAAAAGTGATCAACAAGTTCATGATTGGTATGGTCAATAAAAGAAGTTTTAGATCAAATGACTTTGGAAGGTGGTAGTCAACTCAGATATATCCATTTAAATATCAATATTTTTAATATCGGTACACCATTCTTTATGAACAATCCTTTATAAGTTGACTATGTTTTTATGCTCACTATTTCATGCACCTTATAGGTTTTACTTTGGTTTGGGAAGTTTCATGCAATATAGTTGTTGAGGAGGTTTTTATATTATGTTTATTATCTAAATTAATGTTATCCATGCTTTTTTTAATGTTTCATTGTTTTTTTATATGCAAATAATCTCATTTTTCAAGAAGATTCACCATTCTATGTTATAGGCAGTTTTTTCACCATTTCTAAGAATTTCATGCTTGATCATGGTTTCAGGGGGATATGATAAGTCCTTTTTAATTATATAAGTTATATATTTATTCCATTATACTTTAAATATAATATTTAAGGCAAAATTCCCTGATTTGTAGTCATGAACACTATTTAATCAACTCTTTGCTTACTTTTCACTTGCTTCCATCATTAAAATCATGTGTATCTGAAACTGTCTAGTGTGCTCATGGAGGTGTGTTGAGGTTATCAAAGTGTTAAAAATATATTTATAAATGGTAATTATCATATTGGACTCTCCAAATAGTGTGTAGAGGGACTTTGTAGTCATGTGAAAATTTTGCATACAGTCTACCATTGGAGTGTGTACTTATAGATTTAGAAAAGGTTTCAAACGTTAAAATGTGGTGCAGATGTTTTCATAAAATCCTTTAATTACATCATCCATAATTTGCATATTTTTAGGGTAAATATTTTTTTCATGGATTCAAACTCATCTCTATCTCCTAAATCCATATTTGCCTACGTACAACTAAATTTCCACATAGGTTTATCATGATGATGTCATGCTATGATGGGAGATTTTGTAGTGGTTTCAAGATCTTAGAGGTGTGAAGAATGCATTTTATTTTTATATATGGATAAATAACTCATAATATGTCTAAATAAATTCATGTTATCTATATTTTACCCATTACCTATATACACTAAAAATCTATACCTATAGGTGGCTTAGCAGGGGGTTAAGGAGCCATTTTAAAATGTTAGACAACTGGTGAAACTCATCCTAAAGACTTAACATTTTTAATGGATCATAATATGTATATTTTAAAGTCCTATATGCCTTTTCAAAGTTAAATATCACCTTATAGCAAGAAGATACTGAATTCTAGGATCAAATTCCTAAAATGAAGAAATAAACCACCTGATGATTTTGTTGATGTCATATGAGGAAGTGTCATAAATTATTGAGGAATTTGATTGAATAATATTTTTAGCCTATAGAAATTAAATGAACCCCATAAATTTTTATGGTAATATGATAAATGGATATTAGTTTTGAGAAGTCAAAAATTGCACTTTTATGCACTGAGTTCCAACAGTGCCATCTATAGGTTTTGGTCCCCATAGAAACTTTCCAAATCAAAGTAGTAATATAAACCTTGTCTCATGATTTAATAAGTATTACATGGTTTATTTAGATTTTTCATGACCTAATATTATTTCAATGGATGACATTTATGTGTTTTGGTTCCCCAAACACACCTAGAGACCTCTTTGCATCACAAATATGCACCTACAAGCTGGTTGTAGGGTCACCATGAAGAATAGGCTAGATAGACTTGATAACAAAATTATTTACAAGAATTAAAATAAAAAATTCAGATAGGGTATTATGTATAGAGATTAAAGGATGGTTTCATTATTTTCAACAAGGCTTCGATCATATATAACACCTATAAGACCTCTCACAATCAACTGTAGTTGACTGAGAGGCAGAGAGCAAAGGGAGTGTGTTTGATGAGGCCTAGCCTATACAAAGTGGATAGAATGGATAAAAACAAGTGTAAAATAAACCTAATGGAATATAGAGATGTTTTAAACATTGTTTTAAATTCTTAAACACACATGATCACCTACAAGTGTAGCATAATATAGCAAACCATAATCATGATAGAAATTAGTCCTGAGAGTTTTAGGTATGAGGGGTACATGAAAGGGCAGAGTAATGAATAAAGATTAAAAAATATACATAATTAGAATTAAAACCTTTATAAATTTTGTATATTATAAAAATTTCATGGAAGAGGGGATCTAATGAAGAAATACACAGTCTAAAGTGAAATTCCTGCACACAGTCCTTGCTTGGCAAGTTTGTCTACATTTTTTAAGCTTTTGGAGGGTCAAATGGTTTTAAAAAGAATTGAGACATTGTATATATGGTATTTAAACCATATATAATACTCTCTAACATTTAAAATTTATAATAAAATAGGGGAATAACCCTCTATTTTATCTCAAACAGAGGGTACTTCCCTAGAGTCAAAACTAGTAAGATTTGGAAAATGAAGACAAAAGGGTGAACCCAAAGCTAAAAGATAATTAAAGGAAAGTATGTAAAATTATAAAACATAAATGGAAAAATTTAATTCATCTCATATTAATATGAAACCCAAAAAGTTACTCTAAACCCTCAAAGGTGCAGGTAGGCCTACTAGGCAAAGTCTAGGCCTAGAAACCAAAAGGGGGTCAACTTCATGTATAGCCTTAGATAATCAATAAAATGGATTGTATCAGGTTTAAATGGTCTCTAAATAGGTGTATTATCAATTTGTATGTATGGGAAACATAAGAAGTCCATTTTTGAGCCCAAACCCAACTCAAACCTATAGGAAATAAAAGGAAAAGCTCAACAAGGTAACTTCAAATACTCACGTCTTCTTGGAGAATTTTCATGGAGACCAAAGGAGTTGAGGGAGGTTATTGGGGGTCCTAAAAATAAAATTAGTGTAATTTTTTTAAAAATTTAATGTCATATTTTATTGAATAAACCTTAAGAGAAAAATGCACTTAAAACCCTCTTAAACCATTGGTTTAGACATGATGTGGAAAATAAAGGAGATAATACATCAAAATGAAATAGTTTGCCTAGAAAAATGATTGTATGTTATATATGACTTAATAAATATAATCCCCATTAGGATGATCTATACAAAATTATATAAACAAGGTAAAAAATAAGTTACTTTTCACTATTTCTTGTGTTTTGCATGTTCTATGAGGAGTCTAAATATGAAACCAACTTTATGAGATATATTATGACTTGGGATAACCCATCATGTAAATTTTATTATTATTAAAAAAATCCTAAGTTTCTAAATTATAGATCTTATCTTAGCCATTTGAAACATGCATAGTGACCAAGCTAGTGAGAAGTGTGAAAAATCTAGGTGGAAGTGATTTTAAGGTGTGCCTAATGATTATAAGGTCATGGATAATATTGAAACATGTCATCCAACCCATCCAACATTTTTTCTTGGGAAAATAGATCCAATTTTTAATCCAAGTGTGCAAGTTGCATAAAAGAAGAGTTTTTTAAACTACAAATGGTGATATCTCTTTTTGAGAAGATTTTAGATGACCAGGACTATAATCAATATATTAAGAGGCATATTTGAAATAATTTACCGTAATTAAAATAATTATAAATATTCCTAATTATTTTTTATATGTTTAAATAGGTCTAAATCATGAATGCATTTTTTTGAGCTAAAATGAGAACTTTCATGACATTTTTCATAAGTTTCATGCCTTATATGACCACTTGTCTCTTCTAACCGTGCATGGTTCATACCACATCCTATTATCATGCATAATTAACTCCTTTTATCATCTTTAAAAATGTATTTATGACCATTTATATTATCTTTTCTCTTCTCTCTCTCTCAATTGCTATAAGAACTAACCATTTTGGACATTGTAACTTATGTTCCACCTGAGTATGATGAAGCCCTACTCATTTGCATACTATTTGATCAATATGACTACTTATTTTTACCTATTCATGATTTTTACCAGTACTCATGGATAAAAATGTGTCCTTCAAGGGTTGTCCTTGACATGTGCCTAATACTTGGTGTCTACTTGTGCATTCCATTTTTTAAATCTAAATATTGGGATATCTGTGTAGGCAACATGATATTTTTTCATGTAACATATTTGGATTGTCTTTCCCTTCTTTTTAGTGTGGCCTAAATTAACCCATTTTATTTTGGTCCAATGTGGTCTTGGGACCCCTACTAGCTTGCCAAGTGGTAGGATTTTATTAGATCATGTTATCACATGGTTGTATTACATAAAACTCTTGACAGACCTGTCTATTATAACACCTTGTCATATGTTACCCTTATATTGGATGTATCATCTTCAATTGTTGCATTAATCTACCTATTTCATCCTTATATTAATGTGGCCTTAAAAAATTTTTTGGTTTTCCAAGTGGAAAATTCTTATTGGCTTGCATTATCGTGTGGTTTTGTTATATGAACTTTTTAATGGACCCAAATGCCATGATACTTTACCAAGTGTTACATTTTAATTTCATCATGAAATCATTGGGTTTCATGTCTTAATTTTATCACATTATTTCTATAATATATGGTTCCACATGTCTTTATCCCATTGCTCTCAAATATCGTATGGATTCCACATCATTCTAGCCACCTAAGATTAAGAAACTTACTACTAAGTTTAATCTTGTCATGTAATATTTATATTATGAAATTTAAATATTACATCTTGAATCTAGGGTGAGACTAATTTCCAAGTGTCATGATGTGATAATATCATAATGTTTCAAGTATTAGTAAATAATAGAAGCCTTGGAAAGGTGTGATCAGATGCCACGTGGAGTGTTTCGATTAAGTTGTGTGGTTACAAACTTTAAAACTTATTCATAAATTAGAATGATGTGACTAGGTGATAAGTGGAAAATATCATTTATATCATGTTATCACTCTATTTTTCAAAGTCTTAAATATATGTGACAAAGTCTATAACTTATGTGACTCAGTCAATAATGTATGTGACACTATTGCATGTCATTTAAAACTAAGTTGGCATTAGGGTTATTACTAAATAAAAAGGTGACAAAATTATATCAAATCCCTTTAAATGACCTTTGAAATTAACATGGAAGGTATTCCAAGGCCCACTTTTGAGATATCTCTTATGATATACCTTGAAATAAAATTCCAATCGTGTGCATGTCCAAGGTATCTCCTAGGAGATACCTTGAAAGAAAATTCTAATCACGTGCATGTTCAATGTATATCCTAGGAGATACCTCAAAATAAAAATTACAATTGTGTGTATGTTTAAGGTATATATTAAGAATTACCTTAAAATAAAATTCCAATTATGTGCATGTTCAAGGTATCTATGAGGAGACCCTTTGAAAGCACTATAAGGCCCTTCAAGGAAATCACCTAAGAGATACTTTGAAAGAAAATTCCAATCACATTCATGTTCAAGGTATCTACTAAGATAACCCTTGAAGGTAATACAATACCCTTCAATATATCTCCTATAATATACCTTTAAGGGCATTGTATTACCTTCAAGGCTATCTTGAAGGTATCTCTTAAGAGAGTTTTCAAATATGCATAAATGTATCCTTGAAGGTATTACAAGACCCTCCAAGGTATCTCTATATACTAGGATAACCCTTGAAGATACTAAAAGAGCATTCAAAGTATCTCCTAGAAGATACCTTAAAGGGAATTATAGTACCTTCAAGGCTACCTTGAAGGTATCTCTTAAAACTAAGCTGGCATCAGGGTTTTCTCAAAATAAAAAGGTGCCATAGTTTTATCAAATCCCTTATAAAGACCTTTGAAATAAACATGGAAGGTATTCCAAGGGCGTTTGAGGTATCTCTTAGGACATACATTGAAATAAAATTCCAATAATGTGTATTAATAATTTTAGTCTATAAATTGTATAATACCATGATTTATTTTTCTAACTATAAAGGCTTATGAACAATATAATTAGAAATTTGCTCAGATAAATAGAATATAGGTTTTTGAAACACAAAGCCAAAATTTAAAATTGATCCCCCATTTCTTGAAGAAGAAAAGGGGGATTTTGTGTACAATATTATCTACTAGGAGAATATTTGAAGATACTACAAGACCCTTCAAGGTATCTCCTAGAAGATTCTTTGAAGGTATATCCTAAGATATACCTTTCAAACATGCATAAAGGTATCCTTTAAGGTATTACAAGGCCCTCCAAGATATCTATATCTACTAGAAAAAACCTTGAAGGTAATGCAAGACCCTTCAATGTATCTCTTAGAAGATACCTTGAAGAGAATTATAGTGCCTTCAAGGCTACCTTAAAGGTATCTCCTAAGAGACACCTTTCAAATATTCATAAAAGTATCCTTGAAGGTACTACAAGGCCCTCCAAGGTATCTCTATCTAACTTGAAGTTATCTCCCAAGAGATTCCTTTAAAAAATACATAAAATTATCTTTAAAATTATTAAAAATCCCTCCAAGATATCTCTATCTACTAAAAGAACTCTTGAAGGTACTACAAGACCCTTCAAAGTATCTCCTAGAATATACCTTAAAGGGCATTGTATTACCTTCATGCCTACCTTGAAGGTATCTCCTAAGAGATACTTTTAAAACATGCATAAAGGTACCATTAAAATTATTACAAGGCCATCCAAGGTATCTTGTAAGATATTTATTGAAAGACAATTCCAATAATGTGAATTTTAAGGTATTTACTAGTATACCCATTAAAGGTACTACAAGGTCTTTCAAGGTATATCTTAGAAGATACCTTAAAGGACCTTATAGTAAATTTAATGGCACCCTAATGATTATTTGAAAGCATCTCCTATGAGATACCTTATACCTTTCAAACATTAATTAGGGTACACTCGAAGGTACTAAAAAGCAATTCAAGGTATATCCTCAAAGATACATTGAAAGAAAATTCCAATCATGTGCATGTTGAAGGAATGTTAGCAAAGTTTCCTATAAATTATCTAGAACATGCAAATTATAGGGATAAATTGCATAAAAGGAATTAGAAAATAATCATAATAGCATGAGTGAATTTATAGAATATTAATTTTTATACACAGTAACAAATATAAAGATAAACTAACATGGCATTAAGAATTCTATAACATAAACAACATAATACAAGATAGAACAAGCTAAAATAAAATAGAGTAAACACTGTACACTAGGCATACATGAAATAATATTAAGAAAACAATAATAGAGCTATTCTATTAATCTCTATCACCCATAATAACCATATTCCATTACATCATAACACTATATATAGATTTTTACACCACTTTCTCTCTTCACGTTAAAAGAGTCTTAGCATTCTTATATCCATCAATTGGACATCAAGATTGAAGACATATAAAATCTCATATAGATGAAAAAATGATACCCTACACACGTGTCCATTAATTATAAAATTGTGATTTTATGAGGCCCTACTCTGCGTCTAACACTTTCCTGGACTTAAACTATTGTTTCATCCTGAGACAAAATTTGAACTCTAATTTTAGCTAAAGATAGATAAGATTAACCTTTCAAAAAAGTATAAGTAATCAATATAGGTTCCATTTACTAATTTAAATCCTTTACACACTACTTAGCCACCGTTTCAGGTTTTCAACTATGTAGCATACTTGCCTACCACCCTTTATAGTTTTCCATACACTAGTTTAACTAGGTGGCCATCCGGGTTATGGATTTTCAACCAACCTAGCCCTTTTCTAAATTCTTATGACTATTTTATAAATCATATTTTTTTTGTTAAACTGTAAAACTAGAACTATGCATTTAATTACTACAGAGGTGGTACCAAAGTTTGGCTAGGTGGTTATGTAGGTTATGGCTGCCTAGACTGTGCCTTTATATCTGGATTTTTATTTTATAAAATTTCTTGGAGATCCTATGGTAGAATTAACTTAGGTTCATCTATGGTATGCATAATATCTAGTTCAACCTACAAGAGTCCATGCTTGAGCATTTTCTATTTATCAAATACCTTTTACACCATGGTAATCAAAACATGCAATGAAATATGAATGACCATCAAATTATACAAAAAATCTTCTTATACATTGATAAGAAAGTCTCTAAAATTTGATATCTTAAGATAAATATCTAACACAATATCATATAACCTATTTGCAGTCCTTTGGGCTTGAATTGATGAAAATTGGTTGCACATTGTCTCATTCTACTAGACCTGGAGCTTCTTCATCATGGTATCCCTGGCATATAAAAACTATTGAAATGTGATGTTTAGTGTTTTTAAAATAACCATTTGATCAATCATTATAGATTTAGCTTTATGCACCATTGTGAAATCTAGTTTCGTAGAATCCAAGGATTTATCAAGGTGATGCCTCCAATCAAGTATTCCTTGCACTATCTATTTAGCCTATGACACAAAAGTTTCCAAAACATATATATATATATATATATATATATATATATATTCCTCTAGTAGTTCACAAATTCCTTCTATTTTAGTATACATAGCCTACCCTTGGGTGCATAGTTTATGTATGCTCACTCGATCCATTTTTTGCTAAGTTAGCAATATAGTGAGTTGTTTATCCTCAAACATTACTTGATTACCAAGCACTTACGTACCCAGATTAGGACAAGTGGTATTGATGAGATTCCTACCCTTATCAATTTGATTTTGTGCTTCCACATTTTCCTTGTGTAGCCAAAAAACAATATGTTCCAAGTTTGTATCCTTTTGCACAATGGTTTTTATGAATGTATCTACTCCTTCAATTTACTTAGATAATGGAAGCTATGAAACATCCAAAGAGATCTCCATGGAAGTGGAACCAAACATGATGGATGTGATTTTGACTATGGTAGGATATGGTGTAAATTGAGTTAATAGAAGCAAGAAAGTCTTGAAATGAGATGATGTGTTAGGGACATCCCAAAAATATTGGGTAGAGGGGAGAGAATTTAATAGTGAAATATCCTTTGATGCACCTAATTGGGTCACATACTTGCGGGATGTTTCATGTTCTACTTATTCCTTTTCCTTAGCTTATTTTTCTTTCATAGTTTGTGACTCTACATGTTTTGCTTCTACCTTTTCCTTAGCTTGAGCCTTGTCTACAGCCTCAATGTGAATTCTAGATGCCTCTTTGACCTTGATTCTGGATACAATTTAAGCCTTGGCATCTACCTTAGCCTTAGCTTTGGCATCAATCTCCAATTTAGCTTTGGTAATATCCTTAGATTTTTCCTTAGTAGCGTGTGCCTTTACCTTATACTTTTATTCCTCCTTTTGGAATTGTTATTTTTCATCTTTATATTGCATATATTATTCTATTTTATTTTGTCTATGTGCAGATTATGCCTCCTCATACTTTCATATTACCTATTTATGATCCCTTATCTTCCTTTCAACTTCTTCTATGGTGTTTTTATCTCGACATGAGATTCTTTGGCCTTTTTTTCTTGATCTCATTTTCTACAGTCTTCTTTTGTTATTCTTCCTCCTTGGCACACCATTTACCTTGTTCATATTTTGCATATTAGCTTTTTGCATAGTTGCTTATTCCATGGCATTTTTTCTTTTTGTTATTCTCTATTATTCTCTTTTTCCTCTCTCATTTCTTCATAGCCTCTTCTTCATGATCTAGGGTATCCTACGTAGCATCCATTTATTTTGTTAGATCTAGCATAATGTTATCTGGAGATCCATCCATTACATATACATCATCTATTACCATATCATACTTTGAGTTCTCCAAAATTTTGGATTCGATAACCACACCTCTATGAATGAACTCTTTCTTGAATCTATATGAGGGATAAGTGTATCCTTATGTCTTCTCATGCCCTTAGACTTCATTTGATGGGAACAAATTTTTTATGGATATCTCTTTGAAATATACCATACATTCTTGTATAGTGGTTGAAGGTGTATCCTAATGATGAAAATGTTACTCATGAATCAGTGGATGTATTAGGCTCCCTTTCTCTGGTAGATATACAATCTGTGTAGATGATGAACTAGCTTCTAGACCTTTTTGAAAAAAATTGCAAAAATTTCATGTTGAGCTTATTCTTGACCTATTGTATCCAAAATAATAGAGGAGTTGCATAATTTAAACCAAAATTTCATTGCTTACCTTATTTTACACTTGACAAGTTGGTAATACTTTCCAAAAAAATAACTCCTTCTCCTCCCCCTTGTTGTAGACCTTTTGGTTGATGTCTTTGATCATGCATTGAATAACTTTGTATTCATCAACCCCTAACATTGTGAGATCACACTCATAAGCTATCATTGACACATGTGGGTTGTACAACCAAGACTTGATTTGCCTTGATCTCCTTATGGCTGGCTAGTGGTGAGGCTCTTTGTGCAAATCCCTTATGTTTTCCTTTTTATTATTGTGGGAGATCTACCAATTATTTTGGTGAGGCCTATGGTTATGTATATATTGTAGTTATTATTTTTCTTGCTCACATTATTATAAACTTGGAAGGATAGTTTGAATAGGTTGCATTGAAGTTGTGACTAGGGTTCTCTACTTCCATACTTCAGCTTGTGATTCAACCATTATGATGAAAGATGGCATTAGAATGATAGTTGTCATGGCCAAATCATCAATCTTAATTTGAATACCATTGTACAACTTGGTTATCGATACATGCTACCCTAAATATTACATGACATCCTATGGAATTTGAAGGTGTAACCTAATCAAAGCTAGAGCCTCAAGCTACCCTATGCTAAACTACCATAGTTGCTCATAAGATTACCCCATCTTAGTCCAAGTGATGGTTTTGATGGTATTAGTAGGAAAAAAGTTTGTAATAACATTAACTTGGCTTAGTGGGGACTTTCATTAGGTGAAGCATAATAGTAAAACTAGAAATTGATATAAGAAATTTTAAGAGACACCTAAAAGTACCTTGTCAATATTAGTGGTAAGCTCAAATTCAAGAAACTTGGGCTAATTAAAGTTATCATTTAGGTGTATCATGTGATATACAATTTCAATTACTCCTTTTTTTGCTTGATTGGCCTAATTGATTATTTTCCAAAACCTCTTTTTAATACACTTTACCAAAATGTGCATTGTAACATACTCAATGGAGTGAATTGGCATTCTTCTACCTGCCCTAGTGGGAAACTTATCCTAAGAAACTAAATAAATTGGTAGTGTGAAGGACTTGTATGGAAATGAGGATTTTCCATCATTTAGGAGGCTTATGGATCTCACCATGGTCTATTCATTGATCTAGATGGTGATATCTTGGTATAAATGAATAGCACCCTAGTTGTATCTACCTAAAAAGTTATGCATGACCTTAACTAGTTACCTAAATTTAGGTATCTTGATTATCCTTTCTACATTAGAACCTCAAAGTGGATGTTGAAGTACAAAAGCTCCTACTTATGTACCTAGTTGTGTTGATGGGGTAAAAAGAGTAACTTTAACTATTTCCATAAATTTGAAGGGACCAGGGTCATTTAATTTGGGCTGTCAAAGACCTATCCCAATCCCCATTTCCACATTTTATGTATCTATGAGTGGGATCAAAAAATTACTCCTATCCATGACTAAACCCATAACCTGTGTTGTTTGATTACTTTATTCTACCAAAATATGGGTCTCAATTTTTCTACACAAGAGTATATCAAGAGTAGATAGTAGAATAATCTTATTCATCAAAGTTTGTTATGTTTTGTCATTCTCCATCCCCTTTGTTTTATGTCTTTTGGCATCTAATTTGCTCTTGCCAACCTTTTTAAATGTATTATTTTCCTATGCATGAGTGCTCTTTCTCATCTTCAATATTTTGGCTTTGATAGTGACCATTTTTGTCTCTCAAATCTTTAAATTACCCTATAACATGTGTTTGATTTCACCCTATGTCACTTCATGTAGCCATTTTATTTAATGAATCCACCTATCATGTCCCAACTCGATATGCCTTGAACAAAATGCAATATTTTGAAATACCATGTCATTAATGGTTTTACACAATTATTAATGATCTTTATACCAACCTATCTTATCATCATCACTTTCCTAGACTTAATTTGAGCTCAATGTAATTTTTTTATTGGATTTCTACTTAATCTCCTTCATTGACAAAGCAAAAACGATGATATTTTAAATTTCAAACTAACTTATTAAATGCATTTAATAAGTTATATTATTCAAGTTTTGGGACTTAGTTTTATTTGAAACTATTTTGTTTAGGATTTTATTTGGACATTATGTTTGGAGTTTTGTTCATCAGGGAAAGTTTTTGGGACTTGTTTATTGTACATTTTGCTAGGAACCTCTTTTTCAAAAACTTTGTGATTCAAGGTTGTTGCCTAAAACTTATTTTCAAAAACATTGACCTTTAGAGATTTAGATTAGAACTTATTCATCAGACATTTTGTTCAAACATTAATATGAAGGATTTGGTTTTCTTTGATATTTTGATATCATAACTTTAAATTCAGAGGATTTATTTGAACATTTTGTTTGAATGTTGTTTCAAAAGATTTGGTCTTCAAACATTTTTTATTCTTAGATATTGCGATGTGAGATTAAAAGTAGTAAGGCTTAAGCTTACAACTATTTATACATCATATAAATATGGTTCCCTATAAGTGTTTTATCATAATGGTACCCTTTTATGAGACTTATTGAATAATGGAGGGTCTTTTCCATCTAGTACACATCTTCCTTGGAAATTCTTTAAACCTGCTATCATATAATAACACTACCTATTGATGATTAAACTCTTTAGATCACAAGTTGAGATTAAGACATGCCTTATGAATCAGTTTTCAAACAAGTCTTAAAATAATCAATTCACCATTGATGAATAAAAAATGCATTCCCACTTTAGAAGGCGTTTTAATTATTATTTTTGAATATCTTTGCACATTCGCTCATATAGTCATAACTTGACTATCCACCACACACTAATATTATATCAAATCCCTTAAAATAACCTTTGAATTAAACATTGAGGGTAATTACAAGGCCCTTCAAGGTATCCCCTAGGAAATACCTTGAGAGAAAATTCTAATCATGTGCATGTTCAAGGTATCTACTAGAAAAACCCTTGAAGTTACTATAAGACCCTTCAAAGTATCTCTTAGAAGATATCTTAAAGGGCATTGAATTACCTTCAAGGGTACATTAAAATTATCTCCTAGGAGATACATTTCAAACATGCATAAGGTTACCATTAAAGGTATTAAAAGGCCCTTCAATGTATCTCCTAAGAGATACCTTGAAAGAAAATTCCAATCATATGCATGTTCAATGTATCTACTAAGAGAACACTTGAAGTGAATTTTAGTACCTTCAAGGGTACCTTAAAGGTATCTCCTAGATAATACATTTCAAACATGCATAAGGGTACCCTTGAAGGTATTACAATGCACTTCAATGTATCTCATAAATTCTAAATTATCTTAACAAGATCTTATTCCATAAATAGTCATTGAGATCTATTAACTAGAATTATTATAACACATTCTTCATTAACATAACTTTAGTAACTCACAATAGAACTTTTAAAACTGCTATTTCATATCGCAAACAACTAATATACTAGATCAATAATAATAAATAGAAGAGACCACAATACAACATAAACTTGTATAATAACCTAAAGGATTTTTTTATCTATATTTGATGTCAAAATTTATCCTCTATGATTAGAGAGGGTAATATAATTTTCATAGGCTTGGGATGGTGCCAACCTCATCTCTCAATCAAATTTGAAGTAACACTCAACATCTCATTAGAGATACAAAAAAAAAGTTACAATAGGAAACACTCCCAAACAAGGCTTGTAGTTATCAAAAGGGTTGCCTATGAGGTGGCAGCTATAAATGGTGGTACTTATTCACTAGTGACTATTATAGATATTACATTTACAAATAAAATCATTGCCACTATAGCTAAAGTCATATTCATAGTGTGGTATTTCATTAAGGGGACTATTTTAACTTGAATATGAGTCATAGTTGGAGCAATTATTGAAACTACAATTGCCAGTGGGGTGACCATAGATGTCATGGCCTACTTACTCACCTAAATTTGGAGGTGGAGAGTACATCTAAACTGGAAGTCAATTTCAACTACCTCAAAGTCTAGTGAGGATATTTTGAAAAGTTGAAGAATCTTATCCATCAAATTTATGTGTATCTTTAGTGATGCCCCAAGCTCTATGTAAAGGGTTTCTACACTAATAACCCTTTTTCTATAAAAACTTAATAATTATTGAGCTTCATCAACTATTCTATAGATAGTGCCCTCAACATCTACTCTAAAATTGTTGGTAGATGCATAGAGAAGGTCTTTAAAAATGGATCCATGTACCAAATCTCTATGCAAAGTAACTACATCATTGATCTATATTTCTCCCAAATTAGCCATATTTTTCCTTTCCTAACTATTCAACTACAAGATTAAATCCTTCATGTCTTGGTTCCATTCAAGTAATGCATCTCTCTTGGTAGTTACATAGTTATCCCCCATAACAACATCAGGGGCTGATATTAGGTTTAAATGCACATTAGATTTTTTCCTAGCTATACCACTCAAAACATGCATTTTATCCTCCATTTTCTTCATCTTTTCTACCTCTATATATACATCTCCCCATCGAGGCTCTGACTCCCCATTTGTAACTTTGATTAATTGGAGATATTCTATAGCTTCCTAGACCCATCCTACACATTTTCAATGATGTCCACAAGGGATTGTATGGTAGTTTATTATTTTAATTATTTGATGGATTTATTATATCCTGTAAACATTTCCTTGATCACCCCCTATAGAATAGATAAAGGTATAGGGGTCCTCCTAGGGTAGAGAGATCACATCAGAGGGATGTACTTTTCTCCTTTTAAAAAAGATAATATATCTTCCCTTTATTTGAATTCCACCTCCTTCCCTTATAAAATTAGAATCTTCCTTTTGAATCTCCTCATGGTATTCATCTCCTTTTCAAAATGGAACTTGACCACCAATTGTTCAGTGACTTCCAGGTTTCCCCTAACTTATTCTACCTATTGTAACTTTTGTAGCCATTTTGGTATGTTCAAGGTTATTTACTATTTGGTGGCATTTATAGGCTATACTAGACTTATTGATTTAGTCTTTCAAATAGGTAGCATGGGCCTAGGGGAAGAGGGTCATATTTGTGGGAAAGGTGGGATTGCCCATATCCAACTTGCGACCTTTTTAGGGGACACCATATCTAGAACCATCTTACCCTTTTATAGCTCCTTTTGGGTGGTTACCAAAAAATTATAGGTGTGAGTATTTTGGGTTAGTGGCATCCTCATTTGGGTGGATGGTTGATATGGGGAAATAGGTGAAGCAAAAATGGAGGCTAAGACTATGTTCTCAAATGGGACTCATTTTTGTGGTTGGGGAGGATTAGTTGTGCTAAAATAGAAGTACATGAAGTGAGTACCAGGGAAATTTTTTAATTACTTAGTGGCTAAGGAAAATATGATCCCAAAGGTAGTGTTAGTAGGAAAATTATAGATTAGACTAACCTGAATCTCATTCAAAGAATTTAAAGAATGAGAGGGAGCAACAATACTAGTTACCATTATAGTATAAATTATAGAAGTTGAGGACAAATAATAGTGGGATAATGTGCTTACATGTTTCACAGAAGCAATTGGGGGAACTTATGTGGAAATTTTCATTATTGTTTACTAGGGTGAAGGACTAGAGACACTCTCAATAATTGTCCACTTGTGAAAGCCAGGGGTCTTAAATTTACTTTATTCTTCATATCTCCCTCTTCTAAAAGTATCTTGGTGGAAACTAAACTAGTCCCCAAAATTTGTATACCCTCTAAATGAGCCTCTTCTTCTCCAATCCATTCATCCTCAAGATCACTCTCAATAGTATAACTAATAGATCTTGAGAGTGATGTCTCATATTCACCTTCTCATTCTCCTTCATCAAAGGGAAATTTATCTAATTCCTCATCACTATCCAATACCTCAACATGTTCTATTATTAAAGAACACTTCCCTCCCTTCAAACATCTCTTTAATCTCTCATTAGGTGCATCTTGGATAGGTTCATGCCATGGTGAGGTCAGAGGATTCATGTGTTTCCTTTTATATACAATAGGCTCCATGGTTGGGGTGGAAGTTTATGTGAAGGGAAGTAGAGTAGAAACTAATGAAATAAGTGTGTTATTGGGTGGAGATGAGGGAAGAGTGGATGGACATAAACTAGTAGCTAAGTTAAATAAGGAAATAAGAGGAACTTCCTACACTATGGTGAGTGGAGGAAAGGGAAACATAGAGAATGCTCCTCCAATTCCCATAAGGGTGGTTATTACATGAATTAGAGGTGAATGTGGAAGAGGAAAATTTATTGAGGAGAGGAAGGAAGGAAGACAAACTTCTTAAACTATGATGAGTGGAGGAAAAAATAACATAAGGAAAACTCAACCACTTCCCATGGCATTTGTGGTACCTTGTGCTACAGAGGATGGAGAAAGCATCATTTCCACTATAATAGTTTCTACGATGGTAGTGGAGAGTGGCAAGGCATGAGGAGATACCTAAAAGGGTGATTTATCTTGTGTTACCATTTGTGAAAGGTCCTTCTTGATAGGGTCTAAAACCTAGTGCTCATATTTAATATTTTTGGCTTGCTCTTAGGTGGTTTTAGTATTATATTGTATGTGCCTAGCCATCACCATTGACATGGTGACCTTATTTAGGGCATTAATAAACACCCCATCATGCCAAGTGTGGAGGTGGCTATAATAAATATCTACTCTTCATCTATGTCTCTTTAGGTATTTCTTCATGTTCTCCCTAGGGTCCCATTCTTTATAGGGTTCCCACTTGAAATCATAATGGGTTTAATTTTTTCCCACTAGTAGGAAGTGTTCCCATTTGGTGTATTAAATCCTACCAATAATAAGGGGATTTAGGTGCACAACTAACTACCTCTTATTTATTAGTTGAATATCCACTGATTTAGCTAATTGGATAGTAATTTCTTATTTTGTAACTTTTTCTGGGACCAACCTAGGTAGATACATAGGGTAGTATTTGGTGCCTTCTATCCTGGTTATGGTATAGTCCAGATAGAGCCAATAATCCACCATCATTCATAGTGTCTTCCTATTTGATCTAAGATCTTAGGCATATCTTTGACATAGATGTCTTGGTATACAATCCATTATAAGGTCTTAGTAATCTTGGTCATGTTCCTCCTAAACCTATGAATGTGTAGGATGTTGAACCTTTCACATATCCTGCTCATAGGCTACTCTTTGGAAGGCTCCCAAGGCTCATCAAAATATTCATGGATGGTTTTGGTTATAGCATCCACCATTTAGGACATCATTAAAAAGTTATGATCTAGAAAGTTATTTAGATTGGTTATTATGTTGATGATGTTGCAAATGATGATTTACCTTATGGAAATTATCTTTTTGGAGGTGATAATAAGGTCAAGTATGGGAATCCACACCTCACTCACATAATTCATTCTAGGGAAACCATATATTCTATTCAACAAGGCCATGTAAATTCTGACTTTAGGTCAAAAAGTGTCTATTAGGATAGAAGAAATAAGGCCTCTCATTGAAAAAATACTAGGGTCATGGGCCCATTCTTATAGCTTGGTGGTTACATTGTTGGAATGTATCTAGGAATTCACTAGATTTTATATGTATGTCATCTTAGGGGCAGGTAGCCTATAGTACCTTTTGAATACTTTACCACTAAGGTGGCCACTAGCGTGTTATTTTGGTGAAAGTACAAGATTTTTCTATAAATTTTACCATTTGTAAATAAATCAAATAATAAGTCAATGTAGGTCATTAACTCAAGTTTAGTTGTGGCATTATGCATACCCATTATCTTGATTACCTACAAGTCATTGTGGTACCTCTATGAGAATGTAGAGATTCAGTCCTCCAAACTACAAGGTTTGGCCTTGTATAATTTTTCCCAAATTGAAGAGAAGTGTTTAAAATCATGTTTGAGGGAAGCTTCATCAAATAATGTGTCAGTATATTTTTTTAATCTTGTAATTGAATATGCAGATAAAGGAGGTGAAGTTTAAGATGAGGAGACCATGATTATATGGATGTGAAACTTTTGGTTTGTGAGGGTTAATCTCAAGCTTGAAATTTGTTATTTTGATGGAAACATGAGTGTAATTGGCTCTAAAAATTGCATATATTTCCTTTGTATTAATTTTATTTTCTTTTAAGTTTGTTTAATTCATGTGAATTAATGGTGTCAAAGGCTTTGGTGGCTCAATTTTATTTTTTATAGTTGAATTTTACCCAACTCATGAGATGGTGACACTTTGATCATGTCAAACTAAGGGATAAGGATACTAATTTCATCAGACTAATGGGATGGTCACACTTTGATCATGTTAGACTCACAAGATGGTGCCAATTTATAAGATCATATTGAGTCACTTTCCTAAGAGATTTCATACAATGCCTTTATTGAGTTAGTCTCTAGATGATTGAGACGATGACATTTAACATGATCTCACTTGCCTTCTTGCTCAAATATTTCATATATTAAGTTCAATCTATCAGTCTCTGGTTAAACAAGATGGATACACTTGGCATAATCATATAGAGTCATTTGCTTGATGAACTTGAAATATTTTTTGAGTGTTGAAATGTCATGGGTTCATAGGTGCATGACACATGTCCTTGACTATTGAAGAATTAAGTCTTAAGGTTAATTTCATAGGTACCCTTTAAGGTATTAGAAGGACCTTTATGGTATCACCCAATACTACCTTCAAACTTTCAAGGGTACTCATACACATGTTTGAAAGGTATCTCCTTAGAGATACTTTCAAACTTTTAGGTTCACAACATAGGTTCAAATCACATGAGGATCCCAAAATATAATAATTTAATCACTTTCCATAATTTTGCTCAAAACCTCCATTTCTCAATATCATTTTTTATTCTAATAAAATACATGGTTGAATATTGACTTAATTAGTTATTTTTATCTACACAGTTATTCCTCTATTATGCATGTTTTAAATATATCTCCTAGGAGATACCTTCAAAGTAGGATGAAATAGGAATTGAAGTATGAAATATATGATATCAAAATCTATTATGTTTTTGGATTCACATAAATTGTGCCATTAAAAAAAAGGTTATACATTATCTTTTTAACATTTTTAGGTTTTAGCATATCTTCATGCTTATGTTATGTTATAAATATAGCTTTATCTCCTATATATAAGTATAAATTGGACTGATTTTATAAATAACCTAATTAAAAACTCTTCTCATGTATTTTTGAAAATGTCTAGGCTAAAAAATCATACATTAGTTGATTTCCATTGTGGAGACCATGTTTATCTAATAAATAATGGTAAGGTCATTGGTGAAGGAAGAATATACAAAGTGATAGGTCCAGATGTTGAATCTCTAGAAACCATAAATATCACTTCCACATGCCACAATGAGGAAATACATATTGAATGTGTAAGTGTTAATGTGATTAAATATTTTGATCTGACTCTACTGCTTCTATTTCTTATAGCTTTTGTGTATAATTTGGGGGATGTTGTTGATAGTTTTACTATATGGAGCATAAGAGTGATGCAATATGTGACATACAAATTTTTTATAGATAATGACATGGAAAAAAGACAAAATTATTTGAGTTCAGTTTTACATATAAATCCATTGCAATAAGAAAACCCTTGCTTTGATTCATTTATTCAATATATCAATGATCCTACCACATTTCAAAGCCTAAAAAACCTTTTCATTGGAAAAGGGTACATTTGTTGCAAAAATGTATAACTCTTGTAAGTGATAAAAAAATTGCTTTTGGTTATGTTGAATTTACACAACTAGGGGAGATTTATGGTTGCATTCCTATCCCAATGTTAGAAAATGAATACTAAATTTACATAAGGCTAGTTATACAACATTATGAGACTTAGAGTATGGAGGTAACTGAAACATCTATCATTAGATGGCCTTCCAACAAAATAGTGGACACTGAGACTTGTAGATAAATAAATTTACCATACATGACACCAAAGGAGAAAAATTGGAAATGTTTGAGATGTAGTGGATAATGAATTCACTCCTTACTTGACATTCCTAGTGCAATGGCATCCAAAAAAATTAACTCGTGCATATAAATACTTGGGCTAAAAAATAAATTAGCCAAACACTTCACTCATCTAAGTGGAGTTTGATTAAAGCATAGATAGTGAGATTTTAACAATGTATGCAAATAAATGTTGTGCCAAAAAAAAAAGTCAATCAGGATTGGCATTTGAGATGCTAAAATATACAAGGATATAGTTTCTTGATTCCAACAAAATAGATAGGAGGCAACATGTCTTGGATGCCCTTTCTATCGGTTGGAAATAAAAATAGAACTACCATTCATTTTCAAGGTAAAAATATCTATTTGGAAGATTGGTTTAAAATATATGGATTGAAGAGAAGTAAATTTTTTGACATTCAAAATTATCACAAAAATGGGGAACATAATATATTCCATTCAAGGATATTTTGATAAAATATATAGAAGAAGACAATGGTAGCTAAGGATTTATTGGATGAATTGGTGGATGATTTTGCAGATATTTTTGCATAACTAACATGTTAGGTAAATATAGATGGATAATGATACAATTTTCAACATCTTCAAGCATCTTTCACTCAATAATTTATGAGGCACCACATCAATGCACAACTAGCAGATATATAATATGAGCCAATACCCCAACCAAAATTCAATAACATGTGGAGAAATAATTGTCATGATGTGACCATTACCATGTTTGATGACATTTTAAGATACAAAACATGTATCTTGTTAACTCAACAAAAATGTTCTGGGTCCCTCTCTAGAGATCAGGAAGATCATATTAATCAAGAATTCATGATGCACTCAAATTAGATACTTTCTACAAGACAAATGTATTATATGCATAAATAAATGTTAGACCAATACCATAAATAATGCCTCAGTGTCATTCATGACAAGGTAGAATGTCAAAAAACATTTATGCCAAGGACAATGATAAAAACTAAAGTAGTTACCAATAAAATAATAGAGTTGTCAATGCTAAGGATTATAACACCTGGTCATTGTGCTGGTGGATATGGGAATTTTTTTTAACCATACATTCTTGGAGGGTCTAACTTTACTATCACCTCATTAAATAAGTGCTTTAAGTATATGGAAATAACAATGCCATATACTAAAGGATATTTACTATATAAATTGGAACCTTCAAAATATCTATTGTATGATGCACTTTTGTCTAACATATGCTACCTTAAATGCAAATACATAGAATAAGCACAATCAATTGGTGCATTTAATAAACTTCATTATAGGCTATACCTTGAATTAGACAACTATTATGGGGACAATAAGAATAAGTGCTTCCATCCATAATTATATTTAAAAAATATTAAACCTTATATGAAACTAATATTACATTTACAAATTCATAGAATCACTTTTTTTGTACAAGTATGTGTTGCAATATTTATCTCTCCTTGTTTACAAAGATGTTTTACTTGATGCCGAGGTCATATTTCTCCCTATAGGAGATACCCATGAAGATATTGATGGCACATTTAGAAACCTGTCTGAATGTATAAATAGGAAAGATGTATGGAGTATGGTAGAGATGATGGATAGTTATAGGACATGTGAAAATATAAAAAAAATCATGCCATATTTAATTGAAGAGGTATTGGATTTCAAAAACTATGTTAATAGTTACCAGTTGAAGGGAAGAAACAAATAGTAGGCTTGACAAAATGTCAATACTTTATTTTATGCATGGATCAAAGTCAGCACATTATGCATTGTAAAATCTCTATAAGAGATAAAAATTTGTCTTTTCCTTGCCCCCCCTCCCACCCCAATTATATTATAGAGAATAAAATAAAATAGTGAGCCAAATGTTCCATAAGGTAATCCAACAACAATATATTTTGAAGACTTAAACAATAGAGAAATGTCTCAAGATTCTATTGTTTCAAAAGTCTCAGATAAAAGTAGAAAAAAGAGTGAAAAATAAATTAAATATAACTTGATTAATTATGTATAACAATTCAATGAATTTGGTTTAAACAAAAATAGTAAGTGGAATGATCTAGCATAATACTTTCAAAACATCCATGACATAATGAAATAATACATGTTCCCTTCTAAAGTTAAATGTATAGGAGATTTTTAGCCTAGAACCCACCACATACACCTAAATAGAGATATACATAAAATTATTCATGATATGAACCTTGATTTTGGAGTCATATTTACATATACATATGTTGGTCTAAAAAGCAAAAGAATAAAAATTGCATTTGATCCAAATCAAGAAGTGCAAATTGGAGATATGTTATTTGTTATACCTAATGATTTTATAGGAGTGGACTACACAGTATGGGTTACTAGAGCTAAAAATAATATTGAGATACTATAAACAAATGGAGATACAGAATGAAGGGTCAATGTAATTTGGTTCATCCTAGCTCATACAAGGAAAAATGATGTAGAAGAAGCATAAATTTATTCAAGCTACTTAGACAATAAATGGAAGCCAAACCCAACTGACACATATTTACCATCCATACTCATAGACCATATCATCTACGCTTGGAACCAAATAAAATTTGGAGAGGTAATACACTTGCTCTCACTGATTTGTTGAAAGGCATTGTAACAAACTATTTGAATGCATCGTCCCACTAGGCACTATCAAAAATAGTGATAAAAGGATTGAAAAATTCCTTAATTTTGAAATGAGAAATATGAATGTTTTTCTTTTCAAAATTTAGTCCATTTTTTAGACTATTTAATGTTTTATTATCCTATTTATTTATATTTATTTCTAGTGGCACTTCACATTTTTGGTCTTGGAAAATACACTTCAGCATTTGATTTTTATATTTTTTACTCTGACAATTTAGTTTTTTGATAATTGTGCATTTATTTAATGGCATTGACTATTGGAAGATCCACTTCATATTTTTTTGATTTGAAATGATCTTCGGATTTTACGTATTCCAAATAGCTAGATCATATTTTGCAAATCATGAAAACCTCTTCAAATTTTTATTTTTTCAAATTAAACTTCACATTTTTCATCCTTCAAAATGGTCTTCACTAAATGGTCTTTATAATTTGCACATCAAAATTTACACTTTGACTTTTATGAATTACAAAATACACTTCAACATTCTCATGTTTAGGAAAAGGTCTTCAGGGTTTACACCTTAAAATGTCGCACTTATACGTCAATATTTTTTCTTTGATATTTGTGTATCAATAAATGGTATTCAGTCTTTTAGTTGTTCAAATTATGATTCATAAAAGAACCTAATATTATGCCACATGGCATAATCTCGATAACTCAACTATGCAAAAGGATGACCAGTCGAAACAAAAGTCCCAAACAATATGAGCACTTGATATTTTAACACGTGTCACAATCTTTGTAACTTGACTATGTGGGTGATTATATTAATAATATAATGATAGAACACCTATGATAAAAATGTGGCATGTACATAAATATGAGATAAATTTTGATGATCACAAGGACTTCACTTGATTTAAATTGAATATATAGTTCATGATCCAATCAACTATTGACATACGGCATCCCAATCATCCTAGGTGATTTAAATCACATATCGCTAGAGTGCCCAATTTATGTATGAATTAATTTTCCTTGAGAAATACACTACTAACTCTTATTATATATAAATTTATGATCCATGAATCAATTTGAATGGCCATATAAATTCTAATTTTTTTGCACATTTAAATAGATTAGAATTATTTGTGATAAATTTGACTAAATTTTAATTATTTTGGATTATTTTAAATAATTTGGAATTATTTAAAATATATCATATAGATGTGATTTATTTGTAATAAATCCAATTAATTCTTTGATGAAGTCTAATTTATTTATGATATTTTTCAAGTATTAATTATTTTTTATCATTTTAAATAATGTAGAGTTATTACAAATACATTAGATAGATGTGATTTATTTGTAATAAATCTAACTTAATCTTGATATAGTTTAGTTTAATCTTGATACAATATAATCTATTTTTGATAGTTTTCAAAAAATTGGACTGTTGATAAGTCCATCTTATCTTAAATAATCCTTTAAGTATGATCATTGTGTTTTCTTCAAGTTTTTAGACACTAGATTATTCACTATATTGGCATTATATGTTGGTAATATTCTTGTAGAAATTAAAATCATGGCATAAATCAATAATTTAAAGGATCATATAGCTAGGACATTTGATATGAAGGATTTAGCAACAACAAAACAAATCCCAGGCATGTAGATATGAAGAGACAAGAAAAATGGTAAGATTTGGTTATCACAACAAATATATTTGGAAATGATACTAACCAAATTTAGTATGAAGTATGTGAAACCATTTAGTATCCCTTTTACTTCCCATTTCAATATTTATTTAAGTTTGTGTCTTAGTAGTGATGAATAAAAGTAGTAAGTGTCTCATATACCATATGCTACTATAATAGGAAGTTTAATGTATTCTATGGTATCTAAAAGGCCAGACATTTCACATGCAATTGGATTTTTTTAGTAGGTATATGGAAAATCCATGTACAAAAAATTAAGAAGCAGTGAAGCAGGTGTTTCACTACTTATGAGGCACGAGTGACTATTGAATCACTTATAATAGATCTGGTGAGTCTATTTATGGATGTGTCAATTCTAATTTTATAAGAAATATGGATAAAACAAGATAAATATCTAGTTACATTTTTACATTTGTATTTGGACCTATTAGTTGGATGTTGAAGCTTCAAAATATTATTATTATTATAACAACTAGAGAGGTATAATATGTGGTTGCCTATCATGTTTTTTAGGAAGCAATCTGGTTAAAGGGACTATTGGGTGAGTTTTCAAGAGATCAAAACAAAATGAATGCATTTTGTGATAATCAAAGTGAAAATGTTTTGGCCAATAATATAGATTATCATATTAGGATAAAGAATATTGTTGTAAAGTACCATGTTGTTATACATGTGATTTATGATGGAAAAATAGAACTTAAAAAGGTTCACATAGAGGAAAATAGTCTTGATATGTTTACAAAACTAGTTTTGTTATAGAAGATAAAATGGTGTTTGGATTCTCTTGGCTTGTAGAAAAGGTGATGAGTTAGTTTGCAAGATATCAAGTGGAAATTGTTGTCAAGGTGGAGATTGTTATATATGTGATAAAAAGTAATATTTTAGATCCCTTTGTAGCATGGTTTGTATCCCACATCTCAATAAGGGGTTTAAGGGAAATGCCTTCCACACCCCCCTCTATCCCCCCTCCCCCCACTATTTTTATATGGGGGGTCTAAGAGTTCAAATGGTGTTTCTCCAATTTGGTGTATTTATATTTATGGAGTTGGCATGTAATATATGAAATGAGATCACATGTAATCTATCCATATTGGAATTAATAAAACTTGATATCTTGCACCATAGATGTTTTTTTAAATTTTGTAAAGTTTTACCATGTCAATCTTATGTTTTGTCTCATGCATATTGGATATTTTGTCTATTTAATTATCTCTATAATTGCATTATGCTTATTTTCCATTTATATAGAATGTAGTTTCCTCACATAATATCCTTCACCACATCAAAAAATTTGAATCTCTTTACCTACATATTATATCTACTCCACCAACTACATTTATTGTTTTCTCTCTTATCATCTCTAGAGCCTTCTAGGAGAAGTCATTAGAATACTATGTTTCATAAATAGTTTTTTAATATATAAACTATTTTAGTTTTTGAAAGAGGATAAATGCATCAAATTTTATGCAAATTTTTACTAGGTTAGATATATGGATGTATATGCCGAATGGGCATTGAAGCTCAACACAACTGAAATCTATGCATGTTTGTATTTATCTCTATAAAAATAATAATAATAATAAAGGTTTATTATTATGTGTTTGTCTATAATTTTGCCTCAACATTTTGATCCATAATCTCAGATCATCCTTAGGATTTGATAGGATTTAATTTGGATATACAAACTAATGAAAATAGGAGGGATAAATACACATTAATACCAAACAAAAGCAACAGTCCAAAGTAGTCGGCCATTTATCCAAGACTAGTCCCTTTTTGCCTCTTATCTTGAAGAAGATTAAGAATGGGTTTCCAATTATCACTAAGATTGGTGCCCTGATCCCTATTTAGAATATATAGGTTCATTTTAATTTTAATTTTTCATGAATTTTTATTTTAGAATGGTGTTCAAATTTAGCAATTATTTTGGCCTTGGAATAAAATAATTGCTAAATTTGAACACCATTATAGAAGAAAAATTATTGAAAATTTTGAAATTGAAATTAACCCAGATACTTTGAACATGGATGAGGGAAACAAGATTAGTGATAATTAGAAACCTATTCTTAATCTTCTTCAAGATAAGAGGCAAAAAGTGACTAGTCTGGGATAAATGGCTGACTATTTTGGAATGTTGCTTTTATTTGGTATTAATGTGTATTTATCCCTCGTCTTATCATAATTTTTGTATATTCAAAGTAAATCTTATCAACTCCTGAGGATGATCCAAGAGTATGGATTAAAATGTTGAGGCATTATTTTCTTAATAATGTCGATTTCATCCCTTAAAATATTTTTTTCTACGTAATCATTTTAAATCTAATTTTTCCTTCAAAGGATTTGATTTTTTCATATAATATAGTTTTTTGAAGCTTTAAACCTATATAACCATCGACATACTCATACACATAGCCATAGCTTGGACTGACCCCATTTTGAAATGCCCCAATGGAGGATAGAGAGGGTCAGTATAAGGAGTAGTGGAATATATGGAAGATTTGGTGAGATCAAAGATGGGTGTGGATTATTTAAAGTATATCTCATAAGAAAATAATCAAGTAAATATTATATTAATCCCCATTTATCCTATGGCTTGGAACTGTATAGCTAGGATTCCCACTCTTATCTCCATCATATATTTTCCACTTCTAATTGTGATTAGCATTTCTAATACATCATCATCATCATCATCATCATCATAATCATCATCTAATTGTGATGAGATTATGTTCACTATATCATTTTAAATATGTGAGATGTCAGAGAGAGGTCCTCTCCCTTGATGTCATGTGCACACCCAAAAAAGAGGCCACTACTTTTGGAACCATCGACATACTCATACGTGTAGCTACAACCTAGACTATACCCTATTTTGAAATTCCCTAATGGAGGATAAAGAGGGTAAGTGCAGGGATCAGTGGAATATTTAGAGGATTTAGAGGGATCGAAGATGGGTGTACATTGGTTAAAATATCTCTCACAAGGTAGGCACCGAGTATAGCTGGGGTTACCACTCCTACCTCTATCACATATTCTCCATTTCCAATTGTGATCAGCATCTCAAAAGCCTCATCATCTATGGTGGTGGTGACAGATTGTATAGGTACTTTCTTTATTATAGATTTTATATTATCAACTCACTTGGTACTCTATTGCACTATTTCACTACTAACAAAAGAAGTTACATAGTGCTCATCTTAGATGTCATTTGATCTATGTGCCTCTATTTAACCTAGATACTTAATGAACCCAAAAAATAACAAGAACAAGAAAATTACCAATAGGCCAAGATGTTAAAACAATACTCACAATTGATTCATATTGATTGATTAAAATAATTAAAAATCAAACTATGCTTAAATAAGCCTAAAATTAGATTCATAGTTGACATGCAAAAATTCTAAAAAAAATAACGTATAAAATAAAACTTATATTTTTAGTAGTTACTATTTTTAGTAAGTCATGCATGCAAGCACGTGCAGCTCTAAAAATATCCTGAAATATTATAAACACTAAAATTAGCCTATAGGATAGAATTCAATTGAATTTGACTTTTGGTTCTAAAACTATACAATTTATAAAAATAGAAAAAATCTTAAAAAAATTATTAAACTAAATTTTTGAACCCTATTTTTTCTACATCATTCTCCTCTGGTTGAAAATAAATCATCTCTCACAAGTTGTCTTGATTGTAATATTGACATTTGTCTCTATCAATCTTCTTCAACTCCCATTATGTAATCCAAGTGTTGTGTTCTTGCTACAATCCTTCCTACTAGACTAAATACCTGTTATAATTCCCTTGTATTGTGCTCACTGTCTTCATATCCAAAACCTGCACTATCTTATCCTTTTTCTTTGGAACTTATTACTGCCAATTTTAATTCTTTATATTAATCACATTCACCATATTATTCATGTAATTCATATAAATTTGAAATATTAAATATTGGAGAAATATCAAAATTTTGTGATAAATTCACCTCATAAGCATTGTCATTGATTTTCTTCAAAATTCTACGTGGTCCAATTTTATTGGACTTTAACTTATTATATGTGCCTTTTGGAAACCTCTCTTTTCTCAAGTAAACCATTACCAACTCTCCTTCAAATACCTTGGATCTTATTTTAACATTTGCTACTACTTTATATTTATCATTATTTTCCTGCAACTTTCTTCTTATTCCTTGTAACTATTGCATATGCTCTGCAAACACTTTTGCATCATCACTAATTTGATATAAAATTGGAAATTGTACCAAATATAAAATACCCATAGTATTTATCTCATAAATAATGTTAAAAGGTAAATTTCTTGTTGATCTATTCACTAAACTATTATATGCAAACTTAGCTTGTGGTAAAGTCAAGTCCCATTGCTTTGGCTTCTCTGCCACTATGCATCTCAATAAATTTCCCAAGCTCATATTCAAAACTTCTATTTTTCCATCCATTTATGGGTAATATGCAGTATTTAATTTTATATTATTACCCATGTTCTTCCATAAAGTCCTCCAAAAATGACTTAGAAATTTTGTGTCCCTATCTAAAGTAATAGTTTTTGGAACACCATGCAATCTCACAATATCCATAAAAAATAATTCTTCAACTCTAATAGCATCAATATTTTTCTTACATGTAATGAAATGAACAATTTTTAAAAATGTATCTACAACAACAAAAATTGAATCGTTACCTCTTTGTGTGTTTGGCAATCCCAACACAAAATTGATACTCAAATCAATCCATGGACCTCTTAGAATCGGCAATGGCATGTAAAGTCTTATATTTTGTGCACTTCCTTTAGCTACCTATCATATTATTCACCTTGAAATATACCTTGTCACATCTCTCTTCATATTTGGTCAAAAATACTTTTCCACCACCAAAGCTACTATCTTCATCTTACCAAAATTTCCAGCTAAACCACCACTATGTAATTCTCTTATTATATTGTCTTGTAGAGACCCAAATGGAATGCATATTATTTCCCTTTGAAGAGATAACCTTATTTTATAAAATACTCATCATGAATAATATCTATCTGACCTATTAATGGATTTCTGGACTATTCAACTATCTTGCCAAAATATGGATCAATCTCATATAATTCTTTAATAGCTTCAAATCCAATTACTTCACTCACCATAGTAGTTAATAACGCTACTGTCCTGCTCAATACATCAACTACCTAATTTTGTTTTCTTGATTTATATTTCAGCATAAAAGTATATCCTTGCAAGAAAGAAACCCACTTTGTATGCCTACTATTCAACTTCTTTTGTGTATACATGTACTTCAAAGCCTCATGATCTTAAATAGTATAAACTCCTTAGGTACTAGATAATGCCTCCAATGTCTTAATGCTTGTATAATTTCATAAATTTCAACATCATAAGTAGAATACTTTATTCTTACCTCATTCAATTTCTCACTGAAGTATGTTATTGGCTTTCCTTCTTGACTCAATAGAGCACTAATTTCCACAAATGAAGCATCACAATCAACCTCAAAGGCTTTGTTGAAATATGATAATGCTAAAATTAGTCTTTCTATAATTTTTTTCTTCAAAATTTCAAAACTTTCTATGGCTGATCTAGTCCATGTAAATTCTTTACCTCTGATGCAGTATGTTATTGGTGCCACAATACTAATAATTTTTCTAATGAATTTTAAATAAAAATTTGCTAAAACATGGAAAAATTCTTACCTTTGTAATGATTTTTGGAATAGGTCACTCAACAATTGCCTTTATCTTTTCTTCATATACTTTTACATCATCTGCTAAAACTACAAATCCCAAAAATACCAAACTATTCTGCATAAACCTAGATTTCTTCAAATTTGCATTCAACTTCTCTTTTCTTAAAAAAATCCATTACCATTCTCAAATGTTGTAAGTTTTCTTCTTTAGTCTTACTAAATATCAAAATAAACAACCACAAACTTACCAATATACTATCATATCACTATATTCATCACCATCATAAATGTGTTGGGTGCATTAGATAATCTAAATGACATTACCATCCACTCATATAATCCATCCCCAGTTTTCAATGCAGTTTTACACTCATCTCCTTCACAAATTTGAATTTGATAGTACCCACTCCTTAGATCAATCTTAGTAAAATATTTTTCTCTTGAAAGCACATCCATCATATCATCTAAATGAGGTATAGGAAACTTATACATTATTGTAATTTTATTAATTATTCTACTATCCACACACATTCTCCATCCTCCATCTTTCTTTAGAGTTAGCAATGTTGTTGTTGCACATGGACTCATACTCTCCCTTATCACTTTATTGCTTAGCAATTTAGTAACATGTTTATTTAATTCTACATGTTCTATTAGACTCATCCTATAAGCTACTTGATTGGGTATAACTAATCCTAGAATCAAATCAATTTGATGTTGAATATCTCTCTTCGGTGTTAAAACATCTGGTAACTCATCATGCATAATATATTCATATTCTTTCAACACTCTAGCTACTTATATTGGTATTAACACCAATTATGTTTCTTCATTCTTTGCTTTTAATGTATAACAACAACCTGCTACCTTCATATCTTGGATAAATTATTTAGTATAAACCATGATTTCTATCTTCTCTTTCTCTTTAAAAGGTAACAAAACTTTGTACCACCTTTCCAAAAAGTGTATGTGTTCTTTGCTCCCTCATGAACTACTTTCCTATAAAATTGTTATGGTCTCTCCAATAACACATGCCATTCTTCCATCAGAATAGCATCACATCATAGTTCATCATTATAAGTTTTTTCCTATAGAAAAAATGATTAAGCACCTTTTATCTACTGTCACTTCATTCCCTTTCTTAAACCATGATATCCAATAAGGATCAGGATGCTTTTCACATTTCAAATTTAGTTTCTCAATCATTTCTTTAGAAATCATATTTTTATAATTACCACCATCTATAATTACTTTGCATACCTTTCCACCTCAAGTAAATCTTATTCAAAACATATTTGATCATAGTTATGCATCACCATCTTCTTTATTCTACACTTGTTCCTTCCTTAGAGTGATCATGGTTATTCTCATCATGATATTCTCTCAAACATCTATTGGTGCAACTTTAGTATTCTGCTCTTCTATTTCAACCTCAACTCGATTTACTCTTGGGTGATCTTCTTGCCTCCTTTCTTGATCTTGATAGTTTGGACACTCAAATGCTTTGTGCCCTTCTTTTCCACATCTATAAAAAAATATAAGATCTACATTGATTCTAAAACCATCCTCTATCACCACTGTAACCTCATCCTCCTTGAAATCCTCTTCCTCTTTGTTGATATTGAAACCCTTGCCTATTATCATCTTGCCTTTCTACACCACATGATGATTCACCTTTATTGACATTAAAACCACCTCTGGTGGTATTAAATCCACCTCATATCCTTATTAGAGGGGATCCACCTCTTCTTGTACCATTAGATATCTTTCTAAAATTTTGTTTATTTTGTTTTTCTTCTACCTTTAGAGCTAATTGATAAGCTTCCTCCATGTTAAGTATTCTATGCATTCTTAATTCATCTTGAATAGAAAATTTCAAACCATTTACATACCTTTCATCCATATGCTCTTATGCTTCATTGTGATTCACTCATATGGAAAGATTGTAAACTTCATCTATATACTCTTGTATATTGTGATCTTTTTGCCTTAAATTTTGAAATCTTCTGTATAGGGTTTATGCATAATCTATAGGAAGAAATTTCTCCCTCAACTTCTTTTCCATCTTTTTCTATGAATTAATCTTCTTTTTACCTTTCTTTTGTCTCTCTTTCTACAGGTGATCTCACCAAATCATTTCATGAACTTTCAATTTTGTGCATGCAAAATTTAATTTCTTGTCTTCTCTCATAGTCTTCCACTCAAAGAATTACTCCATGTTATTCATCTAATCTATCAACTCTTTTGGTTTTAAACTGCCTCCATAATTTGGTAATCAACCTTGATTCCTTCATTTCTTCCTTATAAATTCCAAACCATCCTCTCTTCCATCGATGGTGGTTGATCTTGTCCTTCTTGTTCTTCCTAAACTTCTTCATCATGATCTATGTCTTCCTCATCACCATGTTATCTTCTTCCTTGATTGGTGATAACCTCTATTAATTATTAAACTTCCCTCTAAAAATCTTGTATAGTCTGGTTCATCTATGTCATACCTCCTCATCCTCTCACCATTATTTACTCTTCCAATATTCTAACTTACTCTAATACCAGATAATGAACCCAAAAACTAACAAGATCAAAAAAATTACCAATAGGCCAAGATCTTGAAACAATATTTAGAATTGATTCATATTGATTTATTGAAATAATTACAACCCAAACCATGCTTAAATAAGCATCAACTTGGATTTAGAGTTGACATGAAAAAATTCTAAAAAAAAATTAACATCTAAAATAAAACTTCTATTTTTAGTAGTTGTTATTTTTAGTAAGTCATGCATGCAAGTATGTGCAGCTCTAAAAATATCTTAAAATATTATAAACACTAAAATTAGCCTATAGGATGAAAATTAACTAAAATTGAATTTTATTTCTAAAAATATATAACTTCTAAAAATAGAAAAAATATTGAAAAAATATATTAAACTAAATTTTTGAACCCTATTTTTTCTACATCATTCTCCTCTAGTTGAAAACAACCCAACTACCATGAGTTGTCCTGATTGTACTGTTACCATTTGTTTTTGTCAATATTCTTCAACTCCCATTTTGTAATCCAAGTGTTGTGTTATTTCTTCAATCCTTCCCATTGGACCAAATACCTATTATAATTCCCTTGTATTGTTCTCACTATCTTCATATCCAAAACCTGCATTATCTTGTCCTTTTTCTTTGGAACGTATTGCTGCCAATTTACTTCATCATCTTCATCACCTCACCATCTTATTCATGTAATTCATATAAATCTAAAACATTAAATACTGGAGAAATATCAAAATTTTGTGGTAAACTCACCTCATAAGCATTGTCATTGATTTTCTTCATAATTCTACATGGTCCAATTTTCTTGCACTTTAACTTATTATATGTGGCTTTTAGAAACCTCTATTTTCTCAAGTAAACCATTACCAACTCTCTTTCTTAAAATACCTTAGATATTCTTTTGAAATCTACTTCTACTTTATATTTCTCATTACTTTCCTACATCTTTCTTCTTGCTCCTTATAATTGTTGCATATGCTCTATAAACACTTTTGCACAAAATTGCCTAATACAAGTTTCTCAATTAAAATTAGAATATGAAATCACCTAATACCCCTTATATGAAGTCGGCACATTTATGCTATTCAAATATACTTATATTCATCTATATATTTTGGTGTTTACAGATTTACAATGTATAAACTACTAGCATAAATTGCAACAATCAATTTGATAATGAAAAGATAATTTGTTCTATTAGATTCTCTTAATGTAAGATTTTAGGAAATAAAATTACTATGTAGTGATGAATTGCATGAAAATGTGAGAAAATGGATGCATAAGGACTAATATATGCAGCAAAAATTTAGGGGATGAGTGTGACTTGCATACTATACCATTTCTACCATAATCTTCCTTTAAAGTAAAGAGATTTGATCCCAGTGAATGAAAGACACCATCATCGGTCCTTGTCCTTGTGAATTCTTATCACAACTAAAATTTTTATTTTTATTTTTATTTTTATTTTATAATTTTAATAACAATAACAAAATAAATTTTCACCTCGAGTTTAGCATGGAAACATGTAATGAGATCAATAATTATGTTATAACCAACACAAGAACTTGACCAAGTACAAAACCCATCAATGACCTCATTAGGAAGAATTTTAACCACTTTGTATTCAGATAGAAGTGGTTTAATGTTGTATTAAACACTTACCTCTATCTACATACTACATTATGGCCTTCCTAGAGGAACCATCAATGACTTACACACTTACCTGAGTACCTGTGTATGCTATAAAACAACTAGTAATTCATGGAATAATTTAGCAAAGTTTAATAAATAGTGGTAAAGTAAGATCAAATTCAATAGAATAACCATCATACAAAACTTTATTAAACAAGATTTACCAAATCACAAGTATCAAACAAATATCAAGAGAAAATGACTATTTCTAAAATTAATATAAATCATTTGAACACCTTTGCATGTCACAAGCCAACTAAGGCACAAGGTTTGACATGAACTACTTCATTAAGTGTGCAAGCTTCATAGAATATTTCAACTACCATGCTTAATCTCTATTTAGGAACATCTTACCATACTATATGTAAGGTACAAGTTCATGACAAGGCATGGCTAAGGATCTTATAATGACTTAGGTTAGACTTACATTTCCCATTATTACTAATGTGTGTCGTATGAGTTTAATAGACCTGATACATGTTAATAGTCTCATGGACTAAGTGTACTTATATTAAGTCTTACTTTAATCTTATTCTTAAATATTTAACCTTTGTCTTAGATTCATGATCTTAACTTAATCATCTTTTAATTGCTAAACTTAATATTAGAAATTACTTGTTCTTAAATTCCCAAATAGATTCTTATAATAACTTTAAAATATAATTTCATTAACTTCTTTTATAATTTAAGGATATGGACCAACTTGTTAAAAAGTATTCAAATGGCCAATTCTAAACATTAAGCATTTGATCCTAAATCACAAAATGATCTAGTTAGGAGTAGCCATACTCTTTTTTTAAAATATTCAATAGAGTATATTATTCTCAAATTACCTTCAACATATGCATACGATTCATATAATCTTTTTATAGTTCAATTTTAATGAATTATTTAGGAGCTGACCATAACCATCCACTACACTTAATAGTGCTTAATAGTTTCAAATTAAAATAATTATCTTCTGGTAGATTTTTTAGAAAATTTATACTTTCTAAATTATATATTGATTCTTCCATATTAATCATTATCATACATTTTATCAAGTTATTACAACTCATGCATAAGTATTATGTTGAATAAAATCCATTTAATTCATTAATTATAATACAAAGAATTCATTTTACCAATTCGAATAACTATAGTCTAATTTATTTAATGAAGTCTCAACAACTTTCATTAATTAATTCATCTCTCAAATAAGTTGGTATACTATAAAGTGATTTGAAAAGTCCTTTAAAACATAACTTTCAATTACACCGAAATAATGTATTACAATGTTGATCACAAGTGAACTTGTTCTAGGAATAACATCAATTATATTTTATAAGCTTAAGGTTAATTATATAGGAAGCATTCAAAGTAACTTATCATACAAACATACCATTCCAATTACGATATTTTCGATGTAATAAAAGAATCATGTCATAATTATAATTATCTTTTACAACTGAATTCTAAGGCAATTATTTGCATCTTTGAATAACCAATTAATCCAATACCACAATTCTAATTGTGTAAAAGTATAACGCAAGACATGAATACATTTTCAAATTATGAGTCAACTGAGAACCAATATCATATAGTAACTCAAAATGTTAAAGCTTTCTAATAAATGCTATCAAACTACTTATTCCAAAATAAGTGACTAACTACTAGGACATGATAAAAATTACATATCTATATTCTTCTATCAAATTTATTAATGAACCAATATAATTTCATATTTAAATAGTAATACAAGATTACAAAGATAATCAAATGATCATCCACTATCATATAATGAACTAAACTTACATGATAACATACGTCATTTTGTATCAAGTACAACTATGATGATTAAAATGAATTACAACCATAAAAGGACTATTTCATATAATTTGGAATCATACCCACTAAAGTGGAGTGGAGAAAATTTTCTCTAATTTTTTTTTTTTTTTATGTTCCAAATAAAATGGACTGTTTCAAACCATTTTGGCCATAGATCATTTTGAATGAATTGGATTATTTTGAATAATTTGGACTTATACCCCATAAAGTGGAGTGGAGAAAGTTTTTTCCAAAAAATGAACTTCATACATTCTAACTAAATTGGATTGTTTAAAACCATTTGGAAATAGATCATTTCAAAACAAATTGGGCTATTTGAAACAAAAGGGACTTATACCTGCTAAAGTGGAGTGAAGATAATTTTCTCCAAAAATAAATTTGTTATATTCAAAATAAATTGGACTGTTTCAAAGAATTTACATAGATCATTTTGAGTAAATAGGGTTATTTTGAATAATTTAGACTTGTACCTATAAAATGGAGTGATTTATAAGAATATTTTCTCCAAAAATAAATTTTGTTTATTCTAAATAAATTAGACTATTTCAAACCATTTGAACATAGATCATTTTTATTAAATTGGCCTATTTTAAATAATTTGAAATTATACCACTATAGTGGAGTGGAGAATATTTTCTCCATAAATATGTTTTCTATATTTTAAGTAAATTAAATTATTTAAAATCATTTGGGAGTAGATCATTTTGAATAGATTGAACTATTTCAAACTCACGGCACCCTTTTGGGCCTTCATATTAATCATTGATCCTTTAATGTAGCTTCTGTTGCTGGGACACATACCACTGTTTGACTAGCCAAATTATGGATGAAAACATACTAATAAATCTAGTTCATCTACATAATAAAATATCTTGAAAATTGTTTTATGTTCATTAGGAAGATCTTCTCAATGACCAAGTGTCAATATACTAATTCAATAATTTCAAGGAATCTCCAACTATAAATCAAATTTCACTAATAACTAGAGCAAAGTATTTCTAAAATAGAATCTATTATTTTTAAATTAATTGAAATATGTTTGAAATAATTTAGAATTGATTTTTATGAAATTGATGATAATGTTTATTACTTGAATTATAGTTTATAATCAATAAATACAGTTGAAAGAATCAAGTGAAGTTACATCTTTCTAAATATTGGTTCACAACTACTAGTAGGGATTTTTTGCTTTCTCCCAAAAATGTGATGATTGACGTCATTTTGATTCTCAAATCCTTTTCATCTTTCCAACTTCCATTTATGGTATATCTAATTGACGTAACATAACTCATTTTCAATTTTTGATTTGTATCACAATTTTGAGAATTACAATCAATGAAAAATGTGTTGGCTATTGAAAATCCATCTTCGAAGGTCATTTTCAAAATAAATTCATCCAATTTATTTATGTTTATATTGAATGACTTAAAAAAAAATTCCCCCAAACAAACGTGAAATTTGAACTTGTGTAACCCATGGCTTGAATGAGTGCCCTCAAATGACTGTCCTTTATCATTGACCAAATGTCATTGTGAGAAAAAGACTACAGTGCTACCTTCAAAATTTCATAGGAATGATCTTGAATGTAGTATGACATAGTTTCAATTTTATAATCTTATTTTTTTCTCATATCATTCATTTGCATATAATTTGTTTTGTGCATAACAAATAATAAGTCATCCAACCCCAAAATCAATAGTTTTTAAGAAGTCAAATTTAGCTCCACTTATAAAATATCTGTAATTTGTAAAAAAAGAAATGAATTATTTATTAACAATATTATATTATACTTTGAGATATGACATGAAAATTTTCCAAGAATATTTTTTACATGTTATTAGACTAGTCATTGATGCAATCTTGATTTGCATTTCTTATTGTAACATAAAAGCATAATGCATTTTTTTATTCATTTTTTAAAAATTTCTTTAAATCTTATAAAATCCATATAAACACATATAAAAATAAGTACATGCTGAAGCACATTGTAACTATAATACTCATTATACATAGATGTACCATTTATGTTGTCAGTTTTGTAACACACATATGCATATAAAAGTTTATATTGAATCCTTATAAGTTGACCATAATTGTATTATAATCTAAATCATTCTAATTTTTCCATAACTCATTTCTCATAGATGTTGATAATAATTTAAAATTTATCAACCAACATCTATATTATTATAGTAATAAAAATATGATCAACCAACATTTATATGTATATGTTTACATAGCCCATCACAACAAATAAACTAGGATTTATTCTTCTAATTCATAGTTTACTATCACTAAATTCAAATGAATATAATACACCTTAATAGTTGAACCCCATTCATATCCTTCCAATAAGACACATCAAATTAAAAAATGTTTGAATCAATATCAATATAATTGTTTCTAGCAAAATATACTTTATTATTTTTTAATTGATAAAGAACACATGGATATTCTGCATCAAAATTTATTGTATTGAAGACATAGTATATCACATATTGTGTTATTCTAAACTAGGTATATTAAACATGAAACAACATTGTAATGGGTAAATTAAAATTGTAAACAACATTTTAATGGATAAATACAACCACATTCAGTCTACACAATAATAAAATGAACCACACTTCCAAATCCCAAGCTAATGCAAGTCTATATTTTATTGTATTCTACAATCTCTTGTCCATGAATAAAAATTCAATTGTAATGTATTTAAATAAATAAAGATAATTAAATATTCTAAACTTGTATGAAATTATATAATTACACATTTATTGAAAGGGGTTTTCACCTTTTTTGTGCCTATTTGTAGTTTGTATGAGTGCACTCTTTCATTGAAGCTTTGGTTATTTATTCCCTACAAGGTATTATATAATGTAGTAACTAAAAATTCTCATTAATAATCAATTGATTTGATATTTTTATTTTAAAAATGTGTCTTATTATAAATTTTTACCTGGTGTTATTTTCATGGAGGCACCAACCTATAAAGTTGTGTCATAGGTTATTGTGTTCTAGACCCAAAGTGATAGAGCTATGTTGTGAACTATTTTAGTTGAGACATAAATATATGAAAACATATTCTATTAGTATTATGAATCTTTGATAAATAAAAAATTATATAATTGAAAAAATATGCATGATCTTACTATGTTACCTTCTTCAACTTGCTATGTGTCATGTTCATTTATATGATTTTATGTTATTATTGTTTCTTTACTTGAATTCAATGCCATTGGTGCTACACACTCAAAGATTACTAAGCTATAAGGTTTGAAAAATAAAGCATACACACCAAAATATTATTGAGATGTTATATTTGGAAGATGAAGCATGATTATAAAATAAATTAAAAATGTGATACACCTAGTATTGATTGAAGTGGTTCTTCTTGTATTGGTTGCTCTAAATTTGTCAAAAAAAACTAAATTAAACATTAAAAATTGTTTTTTCTTCATTTTCTATAATGTAAGATAAGTTTATTTTCAATTTTGTACAAGCACGCACCAATCTAGCTCCTGTATATACCCCTATCATGTCACATGCAATCAGATCATAGAAAGTAGAGATAAGTGTCTCCCAAAAGATGGTATCTAGTTCATTTTTGAATGACCCTCCCATTTTATGTGAACCAATAATTTGAAATATTGGTATGTCTTTATAGATGTCAAAATTGTCTTCTAATCTACTTTTTTGTGAATGGAGGCATAAATTTTATGACTAAAAATGAGCTGGATCCTAATAAAATTGATACCTATAATATGTGTCCAATTGAATCCATAACTATCTAGACCCCATAGTATGACACCCATATATTGTGTGTAAAAAATTCACCAACACAAATTCTTGAGAGAGATTTGAATGGTAGGATAATGTTCTAGTTTGTGGATGATGAATACATTGAAGGCCCTGACAATAGATTTTTCAATCAATGCCTGAATAAATAGGCAAAGATGTTCTTCCTTAAAAACTTCAGTGAGATTCAGAAGATCAATAATTATCAAATTGGTGTTCAGACCAAGAATGAACATTTCACTAAAATCTTCTAAAATGGATGGCCAAAGATAAGGGGGCCCTTAATGGTAGATGAATCTTTTTGTATCTATCTTGGAAAACTGGCCTTTATCATTATGTCGATAAATTTTCAATATGCTTAATGAATCATGAGATAATGTTTCCTAATTTATTTATTTTTGAAAATACCTTCATTTAGGACACACAAATCATTAAACCTTTTCATATAAGTTTTATAATGCTCCATTACCTCTTCAAGTGTGAATATTTGGTCTGGTGATAGTGTCATATCATGGTTATTGAAATAATCTATAATTTTTTTATTATATGTTACTTTCTAGCTTCACCTTTTTGCACCAACTATCCATATTGTTGTACACAAAGGTTTTCAATAAGTAAATAGATAATTTTTCCTAATAAATCTACTAGTTCTACTTTTTATTTGTCTAAAATCTCTTGAATATTTCTAAGTATGGTTGTACCAATCAAATTTAAATCTTGTTTATCTAAACTAGGTAAATTACCACTTTCAAACAAATTAAAGCCTTATCAAAACAATCCTAAATGGGTTGTTCTATGAAAAGAGGGTATTTTCTCTCCTACAGTTGTTGTGTTGAATAGTTCATTTGTGTGAACAAATGTTTATCTTGTTCATGTATTTATTCCATCTTTTTATTCCCTATTTTAAGATTATTCCAACCTATCAGTTTGATAAGGTCATGTGTAGATTGAACTATTTCTATAAGTGAAGCCTTATAAATTATTTTGTTAGATTCATTATATTGATTACATATTTTGTGCATAATATGAAACAGAGTACAAGTTTTCAAAAATCTTGCCCTTCTAACACAACATTTATTTCTCAATGATTGTGAATTATATTCCTCCTCTAAAATAATTCTCTATTGTGTTATAATTATGTGTTGGCCATCTGCAATTTTGAACCTTACAATTTTTTTCTCCATCATATCTTCTAGGACTTCCTTTGATTCAATAACATGGTCAGATTTGCTTAGATCAAAAGGAATTAACAAAGCATCATTCATTAGAACCTCATTATGTTTTACAAATGAATGAATTATATCATCCACCCCTATTTCATTTAGATTTTTATTTTTATATTTGCATCCCCTAATCCATAGATCCCTACAAGAATGTTCAAGGCATAGTTACTAGAGGAAATATACCATGTAGAGAATTCACTGTGTCTCATAAAAAGTTTGTGTCAATAAAAGTATTCCAACTTTTTGTTCGATCTTATTTTTCTCCACTGGTGTGACTACTTGTATGGCCTCTTTTAAATCTACATATAAATATGTTTCCCTTTTTTGTCTTATTTTTTCAATGCTTTTCTCTCATATCTATAGGATATCATAAATACATGTTTGCATGGTATAAAGTAGAGGAAGTTTTTGCCCCTTATTCATGTTTTTATTTCAACATGTTTTGTATTATAATAGCCAAATTATTTTTGTCTATCGACCCAGACATTTAAAGGTTGTCATAGCTATTCAAATGAAACATAAATGTTTCACAAGAAGGAGAAAAATTAATTTTTGTCAACTCTATTTTACTAGGTGTATATTTATTGAAATTAGCTATAGCTCGATGGAGAATTACCTCTTCTCCATTCCATACTTCCAGTTATAATTGAATGGAATATTCAAGTTCATATTTATCACAGGCTAGGATTATTCCAATCAGAGAAGATTCTTTTCTTGATGTAGTGTTAAACAAGTATATATTTAGATACATGTTTGGTTGACTAAATAATTCAAAATATGAATCAGCAAGAAGAATTTTGTTTCCACCATAAAGTGGAATATATTTATATGGATTTAATTTTAGTTTTATTATTTTATACTATACTCTATCCAAATTATCTTGGAGTGAGGTCTTCTTTTTCCTTTTATCCAAATTCTCTTTGAGTGAGACCACCTTCTAACTTTTAAGTGTTGTATTTTTTTTCACTTGAAGACATTCTGGAAAGCAATTGAAATGATTTAAATATTGATTTTTTGTAAAATACAAGTTGCATATTGCATCAGTGCGTGAATTTTTTTCATGTTTGAGCAGTGATTAAATGTATGTTAATTATAAACTATAATACAAAATACATATATAATCTTTGTAATATATATATTAACTCATACTTTAACTAATAAGGAATGACCAAATTGAAAATAAAGTATATGCACCAATGAATATAATTTGATGGGAAAAAAATTCACAAACATTTGTTTTAAAGGAGAAAGATAAGGGGAAGTATGTTTCTAATATGTTCAAAATGCCCATCAATAGGTACATTCAAGGTATCTCTTAGGAGATACCTTTCAATCATTCACAAGAATGAATTTTAGGTCCTCCTATGTATGTGCTCTTTCCACCTCAATCTAGTTTAACAATTTTTCCCTTGATGGTCCTTTTAATATCTTCAAAGTATCTCTTAGGAGATTCCTTCAAGTTACTCATGAAGTTATTAGAAGTCCCTCAAAGTAATCCCTTATTGGATACCTTGAGTATGAACTTGCCTAGAGATATTGAGGTTTGTAATTTATTCAAGGTATCTCTTATGAGATACTTCAAGTCACCCATGAAGGAATTTCCTAGTCAATATTGTTGATGCCTAAAGCTCTCGCTCTCAGTGAATAGTTTCTTATGGAAAGATTTATAGATGTGAGATGAAATTATGATTGCTAAGGTTAAAGAATAAAAAAATTCTAACTCCTACTATCCTAGTTTATTACAATGGTTATCCATAAAAATGAGAATGCAAAGAAACAAAATGATCAGTAGTCACCCCTTACAAAAGAAATGAGATCTAGAGATATAAGCAAGGAAACTGAAAGGAGGTCTTAGGCTCATGATTGTAATTAGCCTCCAAATCAATTAATTTTTTATATTAAGACCACTATGCTTGGAAGAAGTGAGGTGGTACCATGTGTCTACTCTTGGAGATATCCCACTTACACTATCATCTAATGGTGCTTCTTTAAATATTGATGAACTAACACAACTCCAGGGCATGTGTGAAAATGACACATTTCATGAGGGCACTTCTTCAGAGTAGTTTGGGAATTTTTTGGTGAGGTCTAGCATAGAAATTCCATGTGTTGAAGGTAGATGATAATTGGGATGTTGTCAAAATTATGAAAGTGGCCCTGAAGAAGAAGCACTAAAAGGGGATTCTCTAGAAGGTGCCTAATAATTGTGTTAATCCCAAGCAAGCCTAAACAAATAAATGAACTAATCTAAAAATGAAAAAATGTAGATTTCCAATCCATAGTTACTATTGATTCATAGGGGCATTTACCTATGGGAGGGATAATCCAAAACTTTGGTACTTAGACTAGACAAAACAAATCTACAACTTTTGAAGGGCTACCTGTAAGGGCACCCACTCCTCTTTTGGTTGGGTATTTTTGTTAAAAGCCTCGAAGGCTCTATCTAGATCTATTATCTCCCTAAAGAAGATGTTTCCCAAGCCCTCAACCATCTTCAGTGTCTAGAAATCCATTTGGGAGAGTGGGTGTAATATGTCTTCCACCTTGAAGGCATCTGGAAATTGATTGAGAGCCATAAAGATGGTATAGTCATCTTGTTTTTGCTCAATTAGTGCCTTGATCTGATCCTCAAGGAAGACACTATTATTTACCAAGAAAGGGGAGGGGAGTCTTAGTTGGACTAATTATTCTATATGTACGCACCTTTCTTAGGCCACTTGATCTAAAACATTAAGCAATGCCTTATATTTATTTACTACCTTGCTACAACTTAAAAACTCATTTACCTTTTCCACTACCTGCCTTCAATTGGTCACCCCTACTTCCATTAATTCCTTAAGAGAAGCACTGTAGAGATTTTAAAGAAGGATCTATAACTCTAGGACCTTCAAGGAGATGAAAACAATCATATAATCAATAGATGTGCTCACTTGAGAGGATAGCTTCTATGTGTATATAATGAAGATTAGTGGTATCTTCAAGTTTGCCACCATGGCTTTGATCCATTCCCAAAGGATTTGCATAGCTATTAGACTATGGGAAGGATCTTGATGGCTTGGAGGTAAGTGCAAAGTCATTTTTCAACTTTTTAATATCTTGGTCCTTGAAATAAGAGTCCTATTATTCTTAGTTATATAATAGTTAATATGACTAATTTTCATCATGGAGCTTCTATCGGATCTCATCCAAATTTGTTTCCTAATCTTACAACTAGGTCTCAATGGCTTTACATGAATTTTCTTTCACTTGGAAGCTTTCATTTATGATACTACCCTATAGTTCTATCTATGCCTTATTGAGGTCAGTATATTTATCCTTAGCCTCAATATTGAGGTGGTCAATCATACCTTTAACTCTTCAGAGCTCTAGCTTTGTCTTCTCTAGATGATGAGCCACCTTAACATAGTATATTGTCATGTAATTTTGTGTCTCCTCCATAATCTTGTCTCTATTAGTGGGCTAGGATTAACTAATGTTAAGGCCAACATCTTGGATAGCATAGTCCCCTAGTTGCATCTATTTAAGAGGCTTCACTTCTTGGGGATTCAAGTGAGTGAACATAAGAGATTGATACATTAGGGCATAAAATGAACACATGTGAGCTTAGGCATAATCCTTGGATTATTTTCCCCTTTTATTTTGCACTTGGGTTATTCAAGTTACCCTTACTATGTCCACCTACTATTGGAACTAGTTTAGTTCTTGAATGATCTCTCCTGCAAAGGGAGTCCCTTATGGAAGCATGAATGGGATAGTCAATTGATTTTATGAAGTAGTAGGACCTATGCCTATGGAGGTGACTGAGGAAAGGGATGGGGGAGGAGATAGGTATAAAAAAGAGAAGGGGTCAAGTGTAGTGACAAGTTGACTAAATGAGGAGGAGACTGGGACCAAAGTGGTACTAGGTTGAGTAGTGGAAGGTATTGTAACCTATATTGGGGTTATTAGGGTAGATGATGAAGTGAAAAGGGAATATATAGTACTTATTTTGGTAGTAGATGATGCCACAACCTATTACATAGCTATAGAAGGGGATAGGGTAGTAGAGAAAGACATAAAAGTGGAAATTAAGGGATCCATGAAGTGGATCTTCTTTTGGGTAGAAGTTAGTAGAGGGCTAGAAATGGGTGCCTTAGTGCACTTGAGCTGGGTTGACCCAACACAAGGTACCCAGAGGGATCTTGATATTGTTGTGGGGCTAAGTGATTTGAAGACATAGGAGTTAGCAATGTTGAAGGCTCTTAGGAGGCCACTACCTCCACTTCTTTTACTTTTACTTCTGGGGGCGTGTCCCATTATTCCTCCACAAGAGTGTTTTCTTCTTCTTCATCCCCCCCATCTTAACCTCAAGAGTATATTATTCCTTAGACCTGACCTCTTTTAGGTGAAACTCATCCCAAAGCTTCTCAAACTTCTCAAATTAGTCATCATCATACAAGCCCTTGGATGGCTTGTCAGTTTTAAACTTGTATTTGATAAAGGTAGTTTTCTTATCCACATTCCAAGTTAATTAGGTGAGCAAGCCCTTCATTCTCTTTGATAAATTTTGGGTTGGATCATATTTCTTAACATTGTCATAAAAATACTTCCATGGTTTAAGGGCATATTTTGACATCTAAACTAGGTCCACATGATTTTGGGGACATCTTTTATGGGTGACTTCCTTTACTCCAAGTAGGCCCAAGATTGATGCTTGGGAGTGTTAGTGGTCATCAAATCAACTATGTATCCTTTCAGATCATAGTCCCATTAGTCATCTATCTAATTAAGGCCAAATTTTTCTAGCTTAGCCGTGAGTAGACAACCCTCATGCCTTTTTTGCATTATGATGCCACCCTTTATGAAAGGGACATCATATACACCCTTTTTCTTCTTCTTGGCCTTGTAAACAAGGTTTGCTACATCAAGTTAGTGAGCCAAATCAAGGGCTAAAATTTTATCTATTAGTGTGCAAGGAATATAAAAGTTCTCTCCTTTGAATTTATGTAGTTTTATGAAAGAGAAGTGGGATTCCTAGAACTAATCAGTTGGGACTTTGCTGGTTGAGAGCCAAGCTCATTGATAATTATCCATCCTAGAAGTGTTAACCATTTGACTAAGATCCATGAGAACTAGAGCCATGAACTGCTCTGATAACTCATATTAGTCCCAAGTCTTTGAAAGAATTTTAGTCCATACTATGATTGGGGATACTATATGGGGAAAATTCTTAGTATCAGAGGTGTTAAGCTAGAGATACTTGGAAAACAAATGGGAATGTTGGTGTAGGATTACGTGCATGAATAAGGATGAGTATCAAAAGGTATTCATTACTGAGAAATTCTCTAGTTTGTTCTTCATGTTGGAAGCAATGGCTTAGGAAAAGTCCATTCTAAAATCCTACCCCTTTTATTTTGATTTCAATAGGAAGAACACCCCTAGATGAAAGTCATAGATGTTGACATCTTCATCCATGCCTAAGATGAATGCTAGTATAGTCAGAGTGTCTTTCATATGCTACAAGGGAAAGGTCAACTAGGTCATGGGTATAGGAAGCATCTTGGTGACCTTTTGATTGAGTAGAGTCCTAAGGAAACCCACCTTATCCTTGACCTAAGAATACTAGACAAGTTAAAGGCTCTTGATGTTATAGACAATGGCTTCTACGTCATAAAGAAGCTTGAACATCTCTCTGATATCATTTGAACTAATTTTTACCCTTAAGTGTGTATTACAAGAGATCACTCCATTATCAATGTCATATTTTCTTGGGTAAAGATTAATAATCTTAGGGCATGGGTGTACCTAAGGTACAATGTATTGTGGTAGCATGGTTTCCCATAATCTACATCTAAAGGTGTTATAATTTTTCTTGCTTACCCTATCAAGCATTCAAGCATAAGCATAATATCTCAAATTCTTAGGGTTTTAGTCTAATTTCAGGACAAATATATTATCCACAAAATTAGTTACCAAATTTTAGTCTTTACAAAGTCCCCTAGTCAGTGATCTAGTACATGGTACCTTCTCCTTCGCTTGAGTAGGGGCTGAAGCATAGGCTTTGTCTATTATGTGCTTAAAGGTAGAATCTCTTCTACTACCTAAACTTTGGGTTCTCATCTTTGAGGTATGCTTTCCACTGCTGGATGAGGACATAAAGGCATCCATATTTGTATTTATTTCAATGACCTCTTTTTACATCTACCTATTAGACTAGAGTGATGGTTACTACCCTATTCATCTTGCAAACTCTCTTTCTTTCCTTCCTAACTTCTTAGTGCTTACTCTAAAATCACAAAGTGTCAAGTGTTTATCTTGAAAGTAGAAAAGGAATATTTATGTGTTATTACCACTATTAGGTGTGTCCATCATGAGATTATTTGAGAAAGAATCACCCTTATTAATAATGGGGGCAACACATAAGCTTGGAGAGCTATATGCCAATGATTTATGGTGATCATCATGGGAATTTTCACATGATGGAATATATGATATCAAAATTAGGTAAGTTGTGTAGATAATTATCTTTTAGAGAATGTTTTTGGGTAGTTAAGGGAAATGGGGGAAAGGACTCATGATGAATAGGTCAGCCACTTTTGCCAATGAAACTTATTTGTAAAAGGAAATAGCAAGGGGAAGGGAAAAAAATGAATAATAATTGACAATGAAAAAACCCCTTGGTTCCCTTTCCCTAATGAGAAGTGCCCTTTAAGCCTTCTAAAATTACCCTTTGGGATTTTTGAAAGTACCCTTCAATCTTTTTGAAATTACCCATTAGGTTTTTTGAAAGTACCCTTTAGCCTTTATGGAATGGCCCTTTAACTTTCAAGAATTTTATTTTGGACCTTTCCCAAAAGATAAGTTCCCTTAAAACATTATAAAAATTCCCTTTGTCCTATTTTTCAAAGACCCTTCAGGATATTTATCATTACCGCTTTGTCCTACAAAATAATTGGCTTGAGACAATTTCCTCAAGACATTGATTTTCTCAGATTATTTTTGTGTCATAGTCATTTTATCATGTTAAAAACTTTAATCTATGTTCTCGATCCCTAAATTTAATATGTTTTTGAGCCCTAACTTGAATACTTCCTATTGTCTATAGGAACCAATCTCACTCACTTCCAAGTGACAATTTCCAATTTGGAGATCATTCATGCCTATTTTGGTTGTACATGGACATGTTTTCAGATGATCATGGTTTTACCGCTTGCAATGTTTCTTATGTTTCTATATTTCAAATTCAATAAAATTTTATTTGTAAATGAACATGCTTAGGGTCTTTGTGATTCAATGCCAAATTGATCTTTTATTAGCTTCTGGTTGGTCAAATCATGATTAAATCTTAGCCTAATTTGTTTAGCCTAAAGTCCATTTTGTGGATTTTTCCTTCAAGAAACAAATGGAATTTTCCTTAACATGAAAAGCACTATATTATTTTTATTTTGAATTCCCCTATAATAACTTCAAAATATCTCCTAGGAGATACCTTTCAAACATGCACAAATTGGATTTCCCCTTTAAGGTATCTATCTCCTAGGAGATACATTTCAAATGGGGACAAAAGTGAAATTTTCATTTACATGGAAGGCACTACTATGTTATATTTTGAAGGCCCATTTAATACCTTAAAATTATCTCCCAAGAGATACCTTTCAAGCATAAGAATGGATTTCCACTTAAAGTTATTTTCTAGGAGATACCTTTCAAATAGGTGCAAGAGTGGATTTCTCCTTCAAGGAACAAGTGGAATTTCCCTTTACATAGAAGGCACTACTAGGTGATATTTTGAGGACCCTTGTAATAATTTCAAGGTATCACCTATGAAATACCTTTCAAACATGCACAAAATTTTATTTCTTCTACCATATAAGCAAAAACAAAGAAACAATAGACATAAACAATTTCCCACTCCAAATAACATAGAACATCACATCCTCTTCATTGTAGATGGAGACTGAATACAAAGTGTCATTTTCACCTATGAGATCTACAATATAAAAATGTTAACTTATATTATTAATATTCTATTACAATGATGAATAAACATATGATAACTCACAAAAATGATATCGATAAAAGATTACAATATATAGGTGAAGATGATCCCACATGTTCTCTTTCGGAGCTAAAAATCATCATTTTAAAGTGTTTCAAATTTTTTTCTCAAAAGAAAGGACCCAAACCTTCATCAAATGGTACTCTTCTAAGCTCTATAAATCTAACACTACTTTCAAGCAAGTATGGAGATGACACATGTCAAGTTACGCTTCTCTAGAGGGACTAGAGACTCCTTAGTGAGATCAAGTGTAAGGGTAACACATGTCAAACTGACACTTCTACAGAGTGAGACATAAGTCTCTTTGAGCCAAATGAGCACTAGGATACCATGCATAAGAATAAAATGAGGGCTGAGACTTGGAAAAAATTTAAAAGTGGGCTTGAAGAAGAAAAAGGTCAAAACGGGGGTTGCTGGGAGGTGATGGAAAACTTCTAACTACATAGCAAGTCCAAAGTTAGAAATGAACTACTTCAAAATAACAAATGTGGATTTTTTATCCATATTTCTTGGTGACTTATAGGGGTGTCCATAAAAAACTTTGACACTTAGATCACAAAAAAACATTTTTTTGAAGGGTCTCATACTCATACAGAGAAGTTCTCACATACAAGTGTCAATCTTTCTTCTTGTCATTGCCCATTCTCTTAATCAATCAGATCAAGTTCTTATTTGTAGACTCTACCAATCCATTTTACTATGGGTAGTAATTAGATGAAGTTTTCTATAAAATTCCATTATAGAGTGCAAATGAAGAATGGGAATGGAGATAGCGAGAAGAGACTGGTACTTTATAAATAGAAGAATGGGGAACAGGGCCTAAAGATGGAAAAGGGTCCAAAAGGGGGGAAATTTTGAGAGGCACTAAGGAACTACTTACTATCAAGTGAATTCAAGGCCATAACTTGAACTGCTCTAAAATTATTAATTGTGGATTTATGATTCACAATTCGTGGCAACTCACAAGGGATTCTACCTATGAATGGAAGAACCCAAAAAAATCTTGTTAGATTGACATTTAAAACTTTTTTAGGGCCACTTGTAAGGTGCCCGTTCTTCCTCCTTCAACTGTGTCTTTTTATTGAGAGCCCTAAAGTCCTTATCCAAGTCAAATATCTCCTTAAAAGAGATGTTTCTTAAGATTTCAACCACCACCAATGTCTAAAACTCTATCTTGGTGAGTGGGTGAAAAATATTCTCCACTTTAGAAGCATTGAGTTTTTTTATCAAGGGCCATGAAAATGGATTGGTCATTCTTCTTTTGTTTGAGTATCACCTTGAACAGATCCTTAAGGAAAATGCTATTGTTATATAAGAAAGGAGAGATGAGCCCTAATTAGACCATTTTTTTGTGCATTACTTCCTTTGTTGGACCACTTATTCTAAGGCATTGAGGAATACCTTACATTTTTTTGCTACCTTATTACAGCTTAGAAACTTGTTCACTTTTATAACCACCCACCCTCAATCAGCCACACCTACCATCTGTAAAGATTTAGGAGAGGCACTGCAAAGCTTCAGGACTAGAATTTGCAAGTCCAAGACCTTGGGGGTGACTAAGGTGATCACTTGGTTTACATATGAGCTCACCTAGGTCATCAACTTCTGCATGCCAATGATGAAAATAAGATTCACTTTTAATATTGCTTCCATGACCTTGATCTATTCCTAGTAAGACCTATACAGTTATTAGATTAAGGGAAGGATTTATATACCCTAAAGGTGAGTAGAAAGGTCATTCTTCAATCTCTTGATCTCTTGGTCCTTGGCCAAGGATTTTTTTCTGTCAAGTTCTAGAGTAGTTAGAGTACCCATTCTACATTAAAGAGATTTTTGTGAACTACAGTGAATTCTACCTTCACCTCTTACAGTATGGTCTTAATATACATCTATTTATTAGTCTCAACCTCAAAGCTTTCCATTATGATGTGGATTTAGAGTTCAATTCTTGCCTAGTTGAGGTCAGTTTCTTAGGCTTTGGTGTCAAACTTGAGGTGTTCAGCCATGGCCTTGACTTTGACGAGTTCCTACTTGATTTTCTCTAACTAACAAGCTACCTTGATGTAGTCCATAATTAGTGACCTATGCATTTCCTCTATAAGATTAACCCTATCAGTAGGTTAGGCTTGTCTAAGCTTAAGCCCAATGTCTTTGATGGTGTAATCCCCTAGTTGTATTTGTTCTTAGGGCTTAATTACCTGAGGGTTCAAATGGGTGACTAAGAGGGAATACTATCTAAGGTCATAAAATGACCATATTTAGGGTTAGGATTTAGCTTCAACCCATTTACCCTCTTCTTTTCCATCTAAGCTGCACAAGATACCCTCATTACATCCATATATTGTTAAACTTGGTTTGACATTTAGATGATTTCACCCATGAAATGGGTTCCTTAAAGTAGTGTGAATAGGATGGTGAAGTAGCAGACCCTACTCCTATGGGAGTGAGCAAATGAACAATGAGGGATGAAGGTGAAAATTGTGAGAGCCCATAGGGTAGGAAGAATGGTGATTGTGTGATGAGTGAGGATGCATTGGATGATGATGGTGGGGGAGTGAGAAAATCCATGAGGGAAGATATGGGAAAGGCAAAAGAGAATGGGTTAGATATGATAGTGCACTAAGGGGATGAGGAGAATATTGGGGTTAATGAAGTGTTAGGTTGGGTAGTGGGAATTGATACAATCTATAGTAGGGATATCAAGGCTGAGGAAAGGGAAACAAGAAGAGTTAAATCACTTGATTGGATGGTAGTTATTGCCACACCTTGTGTTAGAACTATATAGGGGAAGGAGGTAAAGGTAGAAAGGAGAGGATCAAAAAGTTGGGTCTTATTTTGTAGAGGGGCTAGTGGAGGGTTGGAAATTGGTGCCTTAGTCTACATGAGCTAAGATGACCTAGTCATAAGGTGCCTAAGGGGTGCATATTACTATTGTAGGCCCATGGCATAAGATGGTATGGATGATGGCCTTATCGATGGGGGCTAGACAACCATGGATTCATATTCTTCTAGGATATCTTCCTCTTTATCATCCCAAGACACCTCAATCTCTGGTGTGTACTTTCCTTTCATGATATACTTTTCTCTCTTTTGGTGGGCCTCATCTCATAGCTCTTCAAATTTTTCATCTAGGGCATCTTCATACCAAATAGTTTCTAGTCAACTGAGCTCATATCTGTATTTTAGGAAGGCAACATTCTTATCTTTTCTCTAGCCCAATGTGTTTAACTATTGCTTCATCATCTTATATAGCTTCTTTTTTATGTTGAAATCTCAAACCTTATCATAAAAGGACTCCCACATCTTGCAGACATCTTGAGATATCAGGGCTAGGTCCACGTAATTTTGAGGGATATATTCCTTGGGTGACCTTTTTTACTCTAGATTTGGTCAGGTCTGATGCTTGAGTTCACTGGTGGGATTTAATCCCACTATATATCCCATTGGGTCACAATCCCATTAGTCATCTATTAGGTATAGGCCTAGCTCTACTAGCTTAGATATGAGGAAACATTCTCAGTGCTTTTTTTGCACCATGATGCCATCTCTTGAAAAAGGAATGTCATATATCCCCTTTTTCTTCTTCCCTAACCCATAGAGGGATTCCACATTATCAAATTTTCATGCCAAATCAAGGGTTAAGGTCCTATAAATTAGCATATAGGGAAGTCATAAAAGATCCCCTGCAAACCCATGCACTCAAATGAGTGAGAAATGGTCCCCCCATAACCAATCAACTAGGACCCTACTACCTTTGATCCATGTGTACTATTTATTTTTCATTCAAGGATGACATCTTACCCACTAAGATCTATGAGAACTAGAGCTATAAACCACTTCGAGAACTCATAGTATTTTATCATGATTGATTGGATGTGGGTCCAAATAGTGATCAAGGTAATGATGTTGGGCAAAACATCCATGTTCACAATGTTTATTTGAATATATTTGGAGAAGAACTTAGATTACTAGTATAATATTAAGTGCATAAGGTAAGACAGATACCAGAATGTACTTATTACCAATAAATCTTTATCTCTTCTCTTATGGTGTAGGTAATGGATTCGGTAAAATCCATCTAGACATTTTTATCATTCATTATCGTATTCATGAGAAAGATCACTCCCAATTAGAATTCTTTAATGTTGGCATCGATGTCTATGCCCAAGATGAATGATAATATGGATAGGGTATCCTTTACATGTTGTGACTAGAAATCTAATAGATACAATATCATGGGAGGCACTTCTATGATCTTCTAGTTGAAAAGGGATCCAAAGAAATGTGCCCTATCTTCCACTTTGGAGTCCCAGATGATTTAGAGACTCTCAATTCTATAGATGATATCATTAGGATCATATGGGAGTTAGAGAATTGCTCTAATATTATTGACACTGATCCTAACTCTAAGTTAGGCACCTCTTATGTTTATATCAGTTTGAGCATCTTTCTTTTTGGTGTAGAGGGCAATGATCTTGAGGCAAAGGTGCACATAGGGCACCATGTGTTGTGCTAAGGCATAGTCCCATATTTTTCATCTAAAAGAGGGATACTTCTTCTTGATTTTATCAAGCTTTCAAGCATGTGTTCCCTCCATCAAATTTTTAGGGTTATGGGCCAGGTCTAGATTAAAAATCTTATCTATTGAAGTGATCACCAAAGCTTTATCTTTGCAAGTTATCTTCATGGTCAACAAGGTATTTTTGAGACTTTCTATTTTGCTTGGTTGGGATATGAAGCATATGATTTTTTCATGGTGTATGTAGGAAGAGCAGCTCCTTTGTTGCTTGAGTTGTGAGCTCTCTACTTTGATGGGTGCTTCCCACTTCCTCAAGAGGACATAGAAGCTTCCATTTCCCAAGAAGATATCTTTTTTGGGAAAACATGGTCAATGTTTTTGCTAGTTGCCTTCAATTTTGAGGCCACCTTATGATTGCTTCAATTTTTTTATGACTCTCTATTCAAATGCAAAAATGGTAAGTGATTGCTTCAATAAATGATAAAAGTGACACACACACTTGAGGGATTACCTTAGAATATTTGTGGTGATCCTTATGGGGAACCATGCATAATGGATCATCTTAACATTAATGATAGGTGAAGTGGGTAGATATCCATATTTTAGAGAGCGCTTTAAACTTATGGAAAATATGTGTGGTGATACCAACAGTAACTTGTGTTAATGATACTTATTTGAGAAAGAAACAACAAAGAAAGGAAATAAGGGGGAAAACAATGACAAGGATGGGAAACACAACAAAGGAGAAAGGAAACTATCTAACATGTATAGGGGATGGTAGGAAATTAAATTAAATGCTTCAAGTTGATCCCCTTAATGGGGATCTCTAAGGCATTACCCTCTAACTATTCTAGTTCAGAAGCATTTACCCATCGATTTTTGATGATCTAAAAGGGTCCTTTCCATGGAGAATCAAAATTTTCATGTTTCCCTAGTTTAGTGACCCTTTAGTTATATTTAAAGACTAGGTCCTCAGGTTTGAGACTTGAATTTGATAACTAGGTGCACAAAATTAGTTACCAAAGTCATGTCCTTGCAATGCCCCTTGGTTTCCTTATTATTATTTGGTAGGGGCATAGGATTTGATCATGGTTTACTTAGGGGGGGATTTCCTCTTCAAGGTATCTCCTAGGAGATACCTTACAAACATGCATAAGAGTGGATTTCTCCTACAAGGAACAAGTGAAATTATCCTTTATATGGAAGGCACTACTAAGTGATATTTTGAATTTTTTTGTAATACGTTCAAGGTATCTCTTAGGATATACCTTTCAAATATGCATAAGACTTGGTTTCTCCTTCAAGGTATCTCCTATGATATACATTTCAAATAGGGACAAAAGTGTATTTTTCCTTCAAAGAAAAAGTGCAATTTTACTTTACATGGAAGGCATTATTGGGTGATATTTTGAGGTATCTCCTAAGAATTACCTTTCAAATATGCACAAGAGTGGATTTCCCCTTCAAGAGATCTCATAGGAGATACCTTTCAAACAGGCACAATAGTGGATTTATCCCTCAAGGAACAAGTGGAATTTTCATAGAAGGCACTACTGGGTGATATTTTGAAGGCCTTTATAATACCTTTAGGTATCTCTTAGGAGATACCTTTTAAACATGCACAAGAGTAGAGATACCAAAATTGCATTGGTGCAATTGGACCCTTGTTCAAAAAATGCTTTAGTTCAAACTAGGGTTTGACCAAAAAATCTCATAGTGAAACAACTCATAGTGAGAAGATGGAAGTGTGGCCCCAAATATAATTGTTAGATTACACCTTTAATGTGTTTTGATGACTAAGGTGAGGAATTATCTGATGAATCAAATTAAATACACATGTTTGTCTCAGGGGAATCTTATGAACATTCTCAGGGGTTAGGAGGGTCTAGCATGTTTCCCTATTTGAAGAAAGGTGGTATGAAGGTAAAAGGTGATCAAGAGTCTAAGATTAAATATAGGGTTGTAAATGTGATGGGTTCTTTGGGGTTTCTAAATTTTATTCCCTTTTTGAAGATTGTGCCACTTATATTTAATTGGACAAGGCATAAAAGGTCTCTAGGGCCTAAGTATCTGAAGCTACAAATAAAGTGATGCAATGTGGTATCTCTTCAAGATCTTTTAGATTTTAGGCCTTTTTTGAAATTTGCCTCACTTACCTCTTGATGGGTAAAGTTAAAAATGTCCCTAAAGACCTGAGTGCCCTAGTTTTGAAAAGTTAAATAATGACACATAGCATTCTTACATCTTATAAAGAGTTTAGGACATATTGCACCACTGCACTAGAGGAAAATTAAAGAGTGAAAAAGGTGCAAAAGTCCTTGAGGGCTTGAAAAGGTACCATGACGTATCCTTCACTTGTATGGCTCCATATATTACAAGTCATACCACCTAGTATAAAATAAAGATTAGTCTTATCCCTCTCTTTTTTTGATTGAAGATTAAAAAATTAATGAGAGTAGGTGGAAAAAGTTTTTTTTCTTTGAAGTATTAATGGCAACCCTAATCTCAAAATTCAAAGGATTATAACTAAAGATTTTTTTTCATTTGCATCCACCTTTTCATTCATAGCTTATGTTTGTGCCTTCCAATTATTTTTTCACACTATCTACATGCAATGTGAGGATGTGATTATGGTGATTCCTTCATGGATTTTCATCTTTTATTATGTGTAACCCTCTAAATTAATAGCAAGTATTTTTTTAGCTCGCTATGTTGTGATTTTTGAGAGGATTTGGAAGGTGTTACAAGGGTTTTTTGAGTGAAGAGTTCATCAAAATTTGAATTATTACATTAGAAAGCTAGGGTAGAAATGGTGGCATCCTCAACTCCTATGAAGGGCATCATTGTCTCTATCTTAGATGGGATTAAGCATACAAATGTCATGGGACTAGATTTTTCAATCCTATTAAATGCCTTACAGCATGTAGACCCTACTCAAGTAGTAATTAATGTTGGCATGAAATACATCACCACTATGACAACATTCCATTTGGATATCACATACCTAAAATTAATTACTGCATGTGCTCAGGCATACTAAATAGACACCAAGAACATTGTCAATGGTAGTCATTTAGTTGTCTACTCTTTCACCCTTATGGCCTTCAGTACTATGATTAAGATTCCTTCCTAGCCTTACAAAATTACACTCACCATGGAGGAATGTTAGGAATATGTAAATAAGAATCATAAGGTGATTTGGAACATTGTCAATACTAGCTAGCTAGCCAAGAAGAGACAAAAGGCCTCTAGGATGTTTAAGTGTTTAAAACTAGTGGAATTCAATGAATTTACCTAGTATGTTATTTCCATGGCTACTAGGGTTTATGGGATACCAACCATGGAAAAATTTGAGCCATGGATGTTCCTAATCCTAGTATACATATTGGAGAAGTAGAAGAAGCTATAATGGGCCACTGTCCTGTATGACAATCTGCACAAGTAGATGATGCAGATCCAAGCTAAAATTCAATCAAAAGAGGCATTTATAGGTACATTCTACATGTCCTCTTACTTAATGTATAGCTTGGTGCATAATAGAACATTCTAGGGGCTCACCAAGAACCCCAATGGAATGAAAATTTATGAGATATACCCAAAAATCACCATGGATGGTTTCAATAACAACTTTTACAAGTGTATAATTTCTTCTTCAACATCATGACGAGTTTTTTATTTCATTTAAGAAGCCTCAATAGAATTTTCAATGTAGCAAAGGAGGTAATTGATAGATATGATGCCTCTTATATTCAATCCAGGACATTCACATATATCTAGGTGACTGGTTACTCAGGGTGCCTGTATAATTACCAAGGTACCTAGATGATAAATTAGCAGTAATGAAGTTGAGCCGTTAGATGGTACCTCCACATGAAATAATTGTAGCCAAGATGATAAATAATCCTTTTAAGTTTCTAATCCAAATTAGATATTATTCATGCCCTTCTATTGTTAGGGCAAAGGTATTAGAATAGGAAATGGGCCAATACATAATTGATAAGATGTTACTCTAGGCCAATTATGATATCAGGTGATTGGTGAATATGGAAACCAATGTGATTTTGCATCAATCACACTATGAAGACATCTAATCTGACTACACCATTAAGGAAGGCATCATAAAATTAGACTACATAAGGCTGACAATGTAGGAGGTTATTATGTGCAATATCACCCCCATCCCTAAGGATATTTTGGATGATAAGAAGACATTGTGTCCACTATTTAGTGAAAACAATATTGAACCTTGAGCCATCTCACATGTGGAATTTAGTAAGGATAAAAATAATTTCATCCCCTATAAAGCCTTTCAAATCATGAGAAGAACCTTCAGGTGGATTAAATAAAATGGGGTTGATCTTGGTGTTTATGACACCCTTGCCCTCCAAGAGCTCAGGTGAGTTAAGGAGTTGAGAGGTTTCCTCCCCAAGTATAGTGGTGATCATATGGATCCACCACTAGTAGTGAAAGGTAAGGGTAAGCATAACCTTAGTGATGTTTATTTCACTAATCTAGTTGATATAAAATTAATAACAATAGTGCAATCTAAGGCTAGACTATCTTTTTTAAAGATAATAATCCTAGTAGAAAATTGGAAAAAAATTATTACTAGGGAGGTTACATTAGCAAGTGCCACCTCCATATCCATTTCAGGAGAGGGATCCCCAATAATGATAGCTATTCTAATGGCCATCCCCATGGCCAATCCAATGATGTTTCACCTATTCCACCAATTTACCAAGTAGTAGCTTCCCCTCCCCAAAAGATACACTCAAGGGAAAGTGCAAGGGAGGAAGAAGGAGAACACTCCAAAAAAAAGAAAGTAAATAAGGGTCTACAACCTCCAAGTGGGTTCCTTTTGAAGATGAATGATGACCAGACCTCATATGCCCAGAGAGTAAAGGATATGAGTGACAATGAGGATTTGGATGAAGGTAAGCCTATCTCTAAGGTGATGAAGAAGTAACATGTATTCACTCCTTTGTAGGTGAAAATTGGGTAGAGATATCCAAGGGAAAAGCCCCAAACCCTAGTGAAGGCCTTGGTGATGGGCCTAGTTGTAGAGGAGGGACCCCTATAAGTATAAAGCAAAGGTGATGAGGAAGACATCCTAATCTTAAATTATCCTTTATCTTTAGATAATTTTGTACAAGATGGTGTTGAATTAGTTATGTAAGTTTAGGCCCTTCAAGAGAAAGAAGTATGTTCATTAGACATAGAGACATTCATTGATAATGTCATCACCCAACCACCAGGCCAAGGTAATCATGGTGGAATTGAAGAATTAAACAAGTCTAGTGAAAGTGGTAAAGGAGAGATAAAGCATAACATTCAAGGTGATACCATTTTTGAGGTGGTGTTTGAGTAAAGAGGCTCAAAGGTAGTTTTAGAAGTACAACAAGATTTCCATTTCCCTCTAAAGGTGTCAAATACAACACTAGATGAAAAGGTGATTATGAAGGAAGGTTGGGGAGCAAACATGAAAATGCGTACTCCCACCCATATAAAATAAAATAAGGAATTGAATGATTCTAATCAAAATGCTGAGGAGAGTGCTTCAGGATATGTCACTTCAATTGAAGTACCACAAATATTTCTCCCTCACATCAGGGTCTATGATCCAACACATAATGAATGTCTTGAGGTCATGACTGGTGAATAGTTACTCAAAGGTAGAAATGATGTCACTATAGCCTCATCCATGCCTGAGACCCAAGAAAATAAATAAGATGAAGTGACCATCCAACCTTCTATCTAGTCAATAGAATAGGTAAGTTTTATTGAGAATTTTCTCATGGAATCGCATTAGCTCAGGTCAAAGTTTGATGTTTTGGAGCAGATAGAGCTAATCTTGGAAAATATAAGGGTGGTGAGGAGTAAGAGATTGATGAAGAGATTGAACATTTTGTGTTGATCCCACCACAAAAACTTGTATCACTCCCTACATCTATCACTCCAATGACACCACCCTTCACTATCTCAAGGTTATCAATAATGTCTACCACTTCAATGAGATTCCAGACCAGACCCTTTCTCTAGATCAAAGAGAAGATCAAGGAAAAAAGATACATTATGAACAAAATAGGGGAGATCAATGTAATGAAGATCACTGATGCACATAGAGACAATCCCCCTTAAAAGGCCCAAACACATTCTAGGACCACCTTCACCACTATAAGAGAAAGGAATGCAGAGATAGCTATCCCTCCTCCTGATGTATTGAAGAAGGATGATACCCTTGAAATTTACACCCTCTATATCTTTAGTTTGGGGGAGCCATAAAGAAATGAGATGAAACATAGCATGTAGGTTTTGGCTAGTATGGTGGCCCACATGATGGATAAAGACAAGGACCCCATGGTGCAATTGAAGGTAGAGAACCAAGTTATGATCTATTACTTATAAAATTTGTTGAGTGATCTTGAGGTAGTAATTCTAACTGCCACCATAGCTCCAAGTCCTCTCCATCTCTCCTTTGCATCTCTCAACTCTAGTCAAATTTATGATTTAAAGACCAGAGGATGAGCAACTAAATACTAGCAATAAGACTTGGGTACTAAGGGAGAATAAATAATCCACTTGGCATTTAAATGCTTGAGTGATATAGTAGAAAATAAAAGAGAGTGTGATGCCCAGATGTTTTCCTATGAGGTAGACACCAGGAAATGGGAGGAGGCTTAATGAAAGGTAGAAGAGATCTGCAAGATAAACATGAATACCTTGATTATGGTGAAGATAATTTCTCTAAATGATCATGAAAGGCCCAAGGAATATCAAATATCAATCAAGCATTGTTTGATAATGCTCAAAGATGGTATTTTTAATCTTAAATAGAAGAATAGTCTCTTAAGACTGTGACAAGGGAGATAGATGTCACACTAAGGAAGATGGTAAACCTTGAATAACAAATGACCTAGGGGAGGATATAGTGTGAATTTCTCTAAAGAACCTCATTGATGCACCATAAGAATCCTTTGATGTCCATAAGATAAAAAATTGGTGTCACTAGAGAAATCATGTGACCAACTCAAGGAACTCATTAGAGAGAAGCAAACCATGATTCAGTAGATTGCTACCTAGCTTGAAGAATATAGAGTCAAATTCAACTACCAAGCAGGACCAGACCAAAGGAGTCTTCTCCCCATACTAGAGGAATATATCAAATACAAAAATAGGTTGGTAGTGGATTTCATCATTCAAACCAATTCTATAACCTAATTGAATATTTTAGTTTCTTCTAAGCTAGAACCACTTCTCCTTTCTTTTCACTTCCCTTTTCCCTTCTTTTTTCTTTTCATTTCTCATTTCCCACTGAGAAACCATTGTACTTTGCCCAATAGTGGGATGCCCCTTTCAAGGTAGTTTTTTTAATCATGTACATAGGAAAGGGATATTTTGTTTGTTGTGTAAGAATATAAACGTTTGTTTTGTCTCTTACAGGATTATCCTCCACATGGATAACAAGAAACATTCTACCTTAGTGGAGAATCAATTTTGTCTTCATCACCAAAGCACGTGTATATCTTAAGAATCATGTTCATCACAAGGTATTAAAAACTTGAGGCCCATAAAGGAATCTTCTATCTGGAGCACCTTTAGGAATATGCTAAGCTTAGCTTAATTTTATAAGAAAAAGGGGTGTGTCCCTTTACAAAGGTCGGTTAAATTTTTGAATCAAGAGATATATCCTCAAAGAGTTATCACTGTGTAACATTCTTGGAAAAAATCATTGGCAAGATTTGAGAGCATCACACATGTTTCCCTTATTACAGGATTTTCTTGATTATCATATATCTGTTATGTTGTCAACTACACATTATATGTATTTTTAGTTCAATTGATAAATGAAATTTGTTGATGCTTTCCATCCTCTTTTTATTATTGAAGTACAATGCCATGTTTTACATGCCTAGTTGATCGTTGATCTAATGTATTCATCTTTATGGTAGTTAGTTACAGAGTATATCTAGATTATAAAATCCTTTCTACTTTGAGATTTGGAAATAGGATGTTGATAGACTTATTAAATGTAGTCTTGGGCTCATAGATTCAACTAGGAGGTGTTCTAAAAGGATATCATTCATGCATGGCTTTAGTTTCATTTACTCTAAGTTAGTTCTGCATTTATTGCTAGAGGTGATATGGCAATTTAATCAAACTTCTTTATGCTCATATGTTAACCCTCCACTTCTAATCTCTATTAATTGATAGTTTTTGTCCTAACTTGTTTTACCTTCCATATAACACACCTTCTACATATCCTAAGTTTGGTTTTCCTACAAGCACATAAATATTATATTATCAACATGTGTTTTTATTTCTTACATTAAATATCAGCATTACAATCTCTTATTCAACCCCTTATTGTTAAATATTCTTTAGAATGAAAGTTTCAATTATATTCAACATATTTTCCTTTAGTAGATTGTATCTAACCTAGATTATTTTCTCATTCTATTTGATAACCCTTGCTAGGTGGATTAATCAAGTTTGGTTATGTTCTAGTCAGATTTGTATTTCTTTGTGCTAATAATCCCCATTAAATTGAGTTATAGAATATCTTCATGATAACAAGATACCCCTTAGGTCCTCTCACCTTGGTTTAGATAGAACTAGAAGCAATAGGTAATTTACTATACCCTTTGTAGGTGCCTCTCAGTCATTTTCTACATTCGATCTAGTCTTGATGTCAAACCCATCCCCAGATATAATGACATACATAGTAGTTTTTCCATATTTGCTTAACCCTTTTTTCAAGTGTGCAAGGTTAAATGATAGAGGTGTACAATTTGGAGCCAACATAAGTTATCTCCTAGGAGATACCTTTAAATCAGGCACAAGAGTGTATTTATCCTGTAAGGAACAAGTGGAATTTTCCTTTGCACGAAAGGCACTATTGAGTGATAGTTAAAAAAAAATTGTATTAACTTCAAGGTATCTCTTATTATATACCTTTAAAACATGTACAAGAGTGGATTTCCCTTTCAAATAATCTCCGAGGAGATATATTTTAAATAAGGACAAAATTGGATTTCTCCTTCAAGGTACAAGTGTATTTTTCCTTTACACAGAAGGCACTATTAGGTGATATTTTAAATTTTTTTGTAATACCTATAAGGTATATATTAGGAGATACCTTTCAAACATGCATAAGAGTGTATTTCCTCTTTAATTTATCTCATATGACATGCCTTTCAAACATGCACAAGAGTGAATTTTTCCTTCAAGGAACAAGTGAAAATTTCTTTTACATAGAAGGCACTACTGGGTGATATTTTAAAGGAATTTGTAATAAATTAAAGGTATCTCCTAAGATATACCCTTAAAACATGCACAAGAGTGGATTTCACCTTCAAGTTATCTCTTAAGAGATACCTTTGAAATAAGCACAAGAGTGGATTTCTCTTGCAAGGAACAAGTGGAATTTCCTTCACATATAAAGCACTAGTGGGTGATATTTTCAAGGCCCTTATAATACCTTCAAGGTATCTCCCAAGAGATACCTTTCAAGCACAAGAGTGAATTTAAAATTCAAGGTATCTCCTAATAGATACCTTTCAAACAAGCACAAGAGAGGATTTATCCTTCAAAGAGTAAGTGGAATTTTCCTTTACATGAAAGGCACTACTAGGTGATATTTTTAAGGCCCATGTAATACCTTCAAGGTATCTCCTAGGAGATACATTTCAAACATGAAAAAAAATAGATTTACCCTTAAAGGTATCTCTTGAGATACCTTTCAAATGGGCACAAGAGTGGATTCTCCATTCAAGGTATTAAAATTGAAAGGCACCACCTGAGAGCTTGCTACAAATTGAGGGTCACTAGGTAGTGAGAAATAGATGACTCATCATTCAAAGTTACATTTTGAGAATACGTGAGGTAATAAAAATGTTCCACTTATCCATATTTTGATCTAACTAGATAGATTATTCATATTCATGACATGTGAGTACTTAGTTGTATCTGAGGTGGTAACCACGTGTCAAAAGGTGGAAATGTTTACCTTTAAATATAAAATTGATGGAAAATCAAATTAAAATTAAAGATAAATTGAATTATGAAGTGATTAATTAATAAAATCAATAGTTCTAATTTTGAAAAATTTTCCCATTAATAAGGCATGAACCAGGATCGCCATCAGCATTGCATTAATCAAGCTTGCCAAAAAGGTCTTTTGTGCATTCATTTTGCATTAGGATAATATACGATATCATCAATCAAAATTTGAAATCCATGGCTAAAGTAGGAATGTCTACAACCACCAAGTCAGAATAGGTACCACTTCTTTATTCTTATGGGATAAACTCCAGTTTAGCCATTACCTCCATTAATAGAGCTCTTAAGTGGTTCTTCAGACAATACAAGGATTAATTAGATGCAATTGGATACAAATACATACAAACAACACCATATATCTAAGGTTATTTATTTATATTTATAAGGTGCTAAATATATATAAGGTTTTTTAATAAATTAAGTGATATATACACACACACACACATATATACATATATATATACATATATACATATATATACATATATACATACATATATACATACATACATATATATATATATATATATACACACACACACACATACATACATATATATATGTACATACATACATACATACATACATACATACATACATACATACATACATACATACATACATATATATATATATATATATATATATATATATATATATATATATATATATATATATAAGGTGCTTTATACTTTGGTATATAAAAAAGTCTGAACGGACTACTGTTTTACTCCAAATTCTAAAGGTTTAGCTTTGAATACTAGTGACTTAGCTCCAAAGACTAATAGCTATGCTCCTAAGATGAAAAATAATGAATGCAAAGAATCCACCTCTATCATTGAGAATCAAAACAATGCCATTAGACCAACAATGCTACAATCCATAATTTGATGTGACAGTGTTTTCAAAAGATCTTCAGAAGAAATGATGCAACGGTATTTTGTGATGATGTTTCTAAATGGTGTTTTCAAACAAGATTAATGTAACTATGTTTTAAATAGAGGCTATTTCAAAAATATTTGGTATGATTCATAATTAATTGTGATTGTTTCTCTTAGTACTACCAATAATGAATTTTATAACACATATGACTACTTGGCAAGATAAAGCACCTTCCCATTATATCTCACATGTTATGAAGAGATAACCATAATTGCAGCCATCATTCTTATCATAATCACATCATATAACCTACTTTGTTATTCATTTTTACATTATCATTGCCAACAATTATTGGGTTGTATCTTTAACCTATTGCTTACATATTCCCTATGCAAATTTGAGCTTTATGTTTTTATAGTATAATCAAGTTTACAATTAAACAATGCTTGCTTCAAAAATGGGTGGGAGAAAGAAAAAAGTGAACCAAAATCCTCTGTTGAATTGTTGTAAGATGAAGTATCTAGAGACATCTTTGAAACAACAGGTTGTTAAATTTCTTAAAAATGTTTCAAGGATTCTATGAATAAATTGTGTAAGAATTATATGAGAATTTTTATGAAGATCATGTTATTTTCAAAGGGAAGAACATTCCAATGAGTCCCTTTGTAATCAGTGCTCCATTTGGGATTCCTTAGGATGGAGTAGTTGACATTGAAAAGTTTAGTTTTTTTGAGTTAATTTATATTTTGTTTGAAGGAAATGATCTAAATCCCAAACTAACCAAATCACCCCAAAGAGTGGCCAAGGGAAATCTAAGAGAAATTCTTCCTCAACCTTGGCAAAATGTTGTTTTCTAGATAATGAAATATATCACTTATGATAGTCAATTTACAATAGTAGGAGTAAATTCTATGATACTCCTTATTAATTAAAGGAAATAAGCTATTCAAGAAGAATATATGATCAATCTTCCCTCTTTCTTTCTAATTCTCTTATTAATGTTTCTCGAAATATAAGACTAGGTACTAGGTCTACCCACCATCATGGGCTGGTTACACTCATTTTTCACCATTATTTTCTCAGTAAACCAAGGAGTGAAAAATCTTGGTCCTCTTTCTTCTAAAAATTTTCTCCAATTCCTATAAAAAATACACCATGCTCTACCTCTCCTCCTTCCACTACAATCTAGATTGAAGAACCCACAGTTGAAATTATAGAATGACCATCTTTGCCACCATTAATTTTGAAGATACTACACTAGAGATCAAAGAGATAAATGAGACTCTATTCAGACACCCCTCATCTTCCTCCAACTAAAATTTGATGCATTCACCAATTTATCTTACAGGAAGAAGAAGAAGTGCAAGTCATAGAATAAGTTGTATTTGTAGAGGGAAGCCTAGTAGAAGAAGTTATACCTTAAGAAATAGAGTTCTTGTACCCTCTATTACTAATAAGGGTAATGCACCCTTGATTGAAGAAGATCCATCTTCTCCATGTTATATCAATGAAGAAAAATAATTTCAACATGCCATAACTTTATCATGCCTCAAGGAAACAATTAGAGTGTAACAAACAAAGTTAGATGTTCTCCATTCAACTTTGAAAGGTAAGGACTTGATGATTTTTAATTTGAAACAAAGGTGGGAAGAATATATTACTAGAGTTAGTGACCAAGAAATAATTCTTCAAGGAATACAAGATGAATATACTATGATCCACAATATAATGTTTTCATAGAACCAAAAATTGAGTAATTTGCGTAATTCTATTGTTATCAAGGACACTAAGATTATTCATTTACAAAATTCAATGTTGATAAGCATAATATAATTAATAATCTTAGATAAAGTATTTATGATAGATATATAATGATTTTATGACATACTAATATAATAATAGAGCTCACCACTAAGAATTATGAGTTATAAGCCTCTACTTAGGTTATACAAAGAGAAGTGTGAGATATTGTAGTTCAAACAGAGGGTCCAACAAGAGTTGTTCCCTCTTTCCCTATTCCATTACATGAAATAATATCTACCTAGCATATCACCCAAAAGAAAATTCAAAAATTGAAGGATGAAAATTCCAAACTTAAGGAGGAATCTCAGAAGCAATTGGTAGAATCTCAACTACAATTTTAGAAAGCACAATATTTGATCTAGCAAATTTATGTTATTTCTAAGAAACTATTATCATGTAGGCATGCTTCATTAGTTTATGTTCTTTTCTTACATGAAAAATTTTATAAATGGAAAATTCAATTAACTTACCTTGTTTTTTCACATATCATTAAAGATGAACATGCATTTATAGACATTTTTATAAAGATCATTGAAAGGTATGATGCCATTTTTGAGTTCTATACTTTCAATTTATTTTTAGGATATCAATCTGGTTTTTTAATAAATTTATTTGTTGGAGAGACACAATTGCATGCCTTTATCTCCACTCTAAGAAACCAAATAGCATGGCAACATGCCAATAATAGATTTATAGAATTACAAAGCACTATTGGGTTATATATGCGACCACAAGTTTTAGAAGCAAATAATTTTTTTTCTTCTTTTCAACCACTATATCATATGCATATGCAAAACAAAATCATGAGATATTTAGATCTAATATTTCTACTTTTATAAACCACTATTATGACAATGGTTTTAATGCAAGTCTTGTTAGGTGGGAGACATTACCTATTGAGTTGAAGCATAGGGAAGTCCTCAGCCCCACCAATATTAAATGGAGACTAAGAAGAGCCAAATTATTTTGCTAGATAATCACTCGGTGCTTAGAGGAAAGAGGTTTAGATGTCTAGATTGGGATGAGGTTTAGGCCTCTTATCATTCTGTGTCCTCTATCTCCATAGTGATGTTGGAATTTTCAATTAGAAGTTAAATTTGAATCCTAGGTGTATATAGTTGTCATAGATCTTAGATTCTTGCCAAGGGTCCACTGTGACTGGGGTCATGATTTTGAAATTTATGATTTGAGTCAGAGATTTGAATCAAGAAATTTGGATTAAAGATCAGTCATCCCACATCTTTACGAGAGGACTTGTAAAAGGTAAAGTGCGGGTTAGAAAGGATGAGAATTTCATATATCTCATCATAGTTATATAAATTGTCCCTAAAGTGTTTCATTTAGTTATAAATTGTATTGAATTTAATAGTTAAAATCTGATCTAAACAGGATATGAATGCAATTTATTCATTATTTGTATGTAATTCAATGTTGATTGTTTACCTTGTTATTATGTCTTACTCAGATGAATAATGTAGTTTTGAGCACAATAACATATCCTACATATGGGTTAATTTTGAGTAGAGGAACACATACCAAAGATGATGTAATTTTGAGTACAGTAAAACATCTCAATGAGGGGTAATTTTGAGAAAGTAGCACATAGTTTTTACAACTCTTTCAACTACAATTTTGAGGATTTAACAAGCAAGCTCTGACAATTGAACACTTAGATGACACTCCAAAGATGCTCTATAATTTCTCCAAATATCCTCTAGATGTGCTCCAAAGACATACACAAGATGTTTTGAATAAGTATAAGAATGCTTTGAAGATCTATACAGGGTGATCAAAAGACCTATATTGAATGCTTTGAATATATCTAGTTGTGCTCTAAAGACTACAAAAATTATGTGTAATACACGATATTGAGATAAATTAGGATAATTTTACTAAAAAAATTTAGTTTAAAAAAATAAAAATTTATTAGATGCAAATGATAGCTGGAAACCAAAAAAAAGGAGCAATCATACAAATCTTCAACCCCCTACTGCTTCCCACCCCTTAAAAACTTCTTCCTAAACAATACTTACTCCTATATAATAGGTGCAAATATTTTATAAGCAATTTTTTAATAGATAATGATGCATGAGACCTATCTACCCATCCATGTGCGAAAAAAAAGTTTTCCACCCCAAATAATATTTCTAGGTGTTATTCAATCATTCTTTCATTAAATTTTATGATGTGGCATGAAGGAAAAGTTTGCAACCCAAAAAAATGATTTTTTAACTTAGTATAAAATGGAAAAAAATTAAACTAAAATAATAATAACTTAGAATAGTCCAAAAAATGACTTTTCAACTCAGTCTAAAAAAGAAACAATTCACAATATCCAAATAGAGCCAATAGATGAATGATGCGATAGGATAGAGATGGTGGAACCATTGAAACCCTCTCACATCAAAACACTTTTTTACTATGATTATTTGCTTATAATTAATAATAAATGTCTACTTTCCCCTCACATTCACCATTTGGGTCCTTATTGAATACTAGTAAGCACTAAACAATCCTAATCTCCATCATTTCATTATCTCATCCATTTCATTATTTGCTTATAGTTAATAAAAAAATCTACTTTCCCCTTGTATTCACCATTTGGGTCCCTATTGAATACAAGTAAGTGTGAAACAATACTAATCTCCACCATTTTATTATCTCACATTTCATTATTTACTTAAACTTAATAAAAAATGTCTACTTTCCCCTCACATTCACCATTTGGATCCCTATTGAATATAAGTAAGCCCTAAATAATCTGAATCATTACCATTTTATTATCTCAGCCATTTCATTATTTGCTTACATTTAATAAAAAATGTCAGATTTCCCCTCACATTCACCGTTTGGGTCTCTATTGAATACAAGTAAGCGTTAAACAATCCTAATCTTCATCATTTCATTATCTAATCCATTTCATTATCTCATCCATTTCATTATTTTATTACAATTAATTAAAAATGTATGCTTTTCCCTCACATTCATCATTTGGGTCCTTATTGAATACAAGTAAGTTCTAAACAATCCTAATCTCTACCATTTCATTATTTCGGCCATTTCATAAAAAAAATCCAAGACTATCTGAATCTCAGTGATTTCATAACTTAAAGAAGTAAATGAATAAAAGGTTTATGTTAGGCCAAACAAATCATGCATTTCAAATATAGTAAAACAATACATTACATAGATTAAATACCTGACAAGAAGCACCTATAGAAATGAGAGTGAAAAATGAGGTCAAAGCTTCTACCACTAATGCCACCCCTGTAGAAATGTCAGTGAAAAATGGGCTCAACACTTCTACCACTAATGCCATAGTTAACCTAACAGTCAATAAAATAATATTTTTTGGCCTTCAAAAGGGAGAGAGAAAATCTAAGATAAAATAATGAAAAGAGAAAAAGATAAACTTAACCCTAATTTTAAAGCATGTAGAAAAATTAATTTAAAAAAATATTTATATATTTAAAAATATTAAACATATTAAACATAAATAATAATAAATAATAAACTTAGATTGTTTTTTAATATAAACATATTTACAAATTTTTATTGTTCATTATAATTATTCTAATTTAAAAAAATTATTCATATTTGTTCATTAAATTACATGATTAAATTGTGTAATAGGGATTTGACTCAATTTTTATCCCCCATAGAATACTTTAGAGATAATTTAATTTACCAATTCAAATACCTGTTAGAGCAAGTCACCTTTCTTGAATTAACAAACTATTAATATTTGGAGACAAATTTGACCCCAAAATGGTAATTAAAATAAATGTTGCAAAATTGTACCTAGTAACACAAAACCTAGACTTGGGAAAGGATTTTGTGAGGTTATCTAAATTATGGTTATGTGAGGACATAAGAATTCTACACCATACTAATCTATAAACATTAACTTTTCATTCATGACAACAAGTCATATGATATCTCAATGCAAAGTCAAGGTTAAACATTTCAGCCAATAACACATTGAGTACTTCATCTTTGAAGCCTAATATTGAGGTCAAAACCAAGCGAGTTGTACTTTTGACGTAGAGATTATGATAATGATTTATAAATAATAGGATCTTGCATAATTTCATCCACATTTTTTGAAGATGTAATATAAGTAAGTTATCTAATAGGGGTTTGACTCTTTAAATTTTAACCCCCAACCCCATGAATTATACCTTTGAGATAACTTAATTCACAAATTAAAATACCTCTGAGGGTGAATCTCCTTTCTTGAACTTAAAAACCAATGTTTGTAGATGAATTTAAATCCATAATGGTGATTAAAATAAGTGACACAATATCATACCTAGTAACTCAAAGACCTCTTGGGAACAAAAGTAAAATTATCATCATGAAACTTTTGAACTGATGGTAATGATTTAGAAATAATTATTAGAATCTTGCATAATAAGTGGAGTTTCATCCACATTTTTTGAAGATGTAAAATTATTAATTATTAAGATAAACAATTGGTGGTGATATAATAGTAGGAATACACTTGGAATAGATGGTGTCTTTCAAACATATATGTCCACTTCAAATTTTTATCGTATTTCTAAACCCAAAATTCTTTTTAGTCAATTCTATTTTTTTTAACACCATTGTAACAAAATAAATTTATCTATTGTAATCATCAAGATAAAAAATGATCACCCACAACTGTGTTCCTTATCTAGCAAATACAGATGCCCCCTAATATAAACTAAAGGAGTTGTAATTTTGACATAGAGATTGTGCTAATGATTTAGAAAAAATAGGCTCTTACATAATAAGTGGAGTTTCATCCACATTTTTTGAAGATGTAACATAAGCAAATTGTCTAATAGGGATTTGACTCCTTAATATTTAGCCTCCCCATAGAATTATATCTTTGAGATAATTTAATTCACATATTCAAATACCTGTGAGGTTGAGTTTCCTTTCTTGATCTTAAAAACTAATATTTGGAGATTAATTCAACCAAAAAATAGTAATAAAAATAAGTGACACAAAATCATACATAGTAACTCAAAGACCTTTTGTGAAAGGATTTTGTGTGCTTATTTATTTAATTATAAAATAACAATAGACTCATCACAACAAATTACACTTGATGGGTCACCTACCATGGGTTTTTGGATCACATATAGCAGATCATCAGAATAAGAAAATGTTTAATAATCCATTATAAGACCATAGTACAATGAAAATTATAGAAGTTCAAATATGGAAATAGAAGTAAAATTATCATCATGGAAATTTGGAATAGATGGTAATGATTTAGAAATAATTATTAGGCTCTTGCATAATAAGTGGAGTTTCATCCATATTTTTTGAAGATGTAACATTATTAATTATTAGGATAAATAAGTGGTGGTGGTATAATAGTAGGCATACACATTGGTATAGATGAAGCCTTTCAAACATATATGTCCACTTTAAATTTTTATCATATTTCTAAACCCAAAATTCTTCTTGGTCACTTCTAAATTTTTTAGTGTCATTATAACAAAAGCAATTTCTCCATTGCAATCACAAAGGCAAAACCTGATCACCCATAATTGTGATCCTTATCCAACAAATACAGATGCCCCCCTGATCAAAACCAAGGGTGTTGCAATTTTGACATAGAGTTTGTGTTATTGATTTAGAAAAAATAGGCTCTTGCATAATGAGTGGAGTTTTGTCCACATTTTTTGAAGATGTAACATAAGAAAATTTTCTAATAGGGATTTGACTCAACATTTATCCCCCCTAGAACTATACCTTTGAGATAATTTAATTCACCAATTCAAATAAATGTGAGGGTGAGTCACCTTTCTTGAACTTAAAAACTAATATTTGGAGATAAATTCAACCATAAAATGGTAATTAAAATAAGTGACACAAAATCATACTTATTAACTCAAAGACCTCTTGGGAGAGGATTTTGTGTGCTTATTTCTTTCATTATAAAATAACAATAGACTCATTTCAACAAATTCCACTTGATGGGTCTCCTACCATGGGTTTTTGGATCACATCTAGGGGATCATCAGAATTAGAAAATGTTAAATAATCTGCTACAAGACTACAGGACAATGAAAATTATAGAAGTTCAAATATGAAATATAAGTAAAATTATTCTTATGGAACTTTGAAACTGATGGTAATGATTAATAAATAATTATTAGGCCCTTCAATAATATGTGGAGTTTCATCCACATTTTTTAAAGATATAACATTATTAATTATTAAGAAAAAAAGTGGTTGTAGTATAATAGTAGGCATACACATTGGAATAGATGGTGTCTTTTAAACATATATGCCTACTTAAATTTTTTATCATATTTCTAAACCCTAATTTATTTTTCGTCACTTCTAATTTTTTTTAATGCTATTGTAATAAAAGCAATTTCTCCATTACAATCACCAAGACAAACCCTGATCACCTATAAATGTGCTCCTTATCCATCAAATACATATGCCCCCTAATCAAAACCAAGGGAGTTATAATTTTGGTGTAGATATTATGCTAATGATTTAGAAAAAATAGGCTCTTACATAATAAGTGGAGTTTCATCCATATTTTTTGAAGATGTAACATAAGAAAATTTTCTAATAAGGATTTGACTCCTTAATATTGAACCCCCTCCCCATAACTATACTTTTTAAATAATTTAATTCACTAATTAAAATACCTATGAGGATGAGTCACCTTTTTTGAACTTATAGACTAATATTTGAAGATGATTTCAACTCCAAAATGGTAATTAAAATACATGACAAAAAATCATACCTAGTAACTCAAAGACCTCTTGGGAAAGGATTTTGTGTGCTTATCTATTTAATTGTAAAATAGCAATAGACCCATCACAACAAATTATACTTGATGAGTCTCCTACCATGGGTTTTTGGATCACATCTAAAGGATTATCAGAATTGGAAAATGTTCAATAATTTTCTACAAGACCATAGTATATTGAAAATTATAGAAGTTCAAATATGGAAATAGAAGTAAAATTATCATCATGGAACTTTGGAATCGATGGTAATTATTTAGAAATAATTATTAGGCTCTTGCATAATAAATGGAGTGTCATCCACATTTTTTGAAGATGTAACATTATTAATTATTAAGATAAATAAGTGGTGGTGGTGTAATAGTAGGAATACACATTAATATAGATGGTGTATTTCAAAGATATATGTCTACTTTAAATTTTTATCATATGTTTAAACGCAAAATTATTCTTAGTTGCTTCTAATATTTTTAACATCATTGTAACAAAAACAATTTTTCCATTATAATCACTAAGACAAAACATAATCACCCACAACTTTACTCCTTATCCATCGAATACAGATTCCCCCTAATTGAAACCAAAGGAGTTATTAGTTTGACGTAGAGATTGTGCTAATGATTTAGAAAAAATAGGCTCTTGCATAATAAATGGAGTTTCATCCACATTTTTTGAAGATGTAACATAATAAAATTGTCTAATAGGGATTTAACTCGTTAATATTTAGCCCCACCCAAAATTATACCTTTGAGGTAATTTAATTCACCAATTCAAATACCTATGAGGTTGAGTCACCTTTCTTGAACTTACAAACTAATATTTGGATATAAATTCAACTCTAAAATGGTAATTAAAATTAGTGACACAAAATCATACTTTATCTATTTAATTATAAATTAACAACAAACTCATCACAATAAATTACACTTGATGGGTCTCCTACCATAGAATTTTGGATCACATCTAGGGGACAATTAGAATTAAAAAATGTTTAATAATCCACTACAAGACCATATTACAATGAAAAATATAGAAGTTCAAATATGGAAATAAAATTAAAATTATTGTCATGGAACTTTAGAAACGATGGTAACAATTTAGAAATAATTATTAGGCTCTTACATTATAATTGGAATTTCATCCACATTTTTTTAAGATGTAACATTATTAATTATTATGAAAAACAAATGGTGGTGGTATAATAGGCATACACATTGGAATCGATGGTGTCTTTTGAACATATATTTCCACTTCAAATTTTTATTGTATTCATAAACCCAAAATTCTTCTTGGTCATCTCTAATTGTTTTAACACCATTGTAATAAAAGCAATTTATCCATTGGAAACACTAAGACAAAACATGATCACCCAAAATTGTGCTCCTTATCTAGTTAATATAGATGCCCCATGATAAAAACCAAGGGAGTTTCAATTTTGACATAGGATTATGATAATGATTTAGAAAAAATAAAATCTTGCATAATAAGTGGAGTTTCATCCACATTTTTTAAAGATGTAACATAAGAAAACTATCTAATAATTATTTGACTCCTTAATATTTAGCTCCCCTAGAATTATACCTTTGAGATAATTTAATTCACCAATTCAAATACATATGAGGGTGAGTCACCTTTCTTGAAATTTAAAACTAATATTTATATATGAATTCAACCCTGAAATGGTAATTAAAATAAGTGACTCAAAATCATACCTAGTAACTCAAAGACCTATTGGGAAGGGAATTTGTGTGCTTATCTATTAATTATAAAATAACAACATATTTGTCACAATAAATTTCACTTGATGGGTCTCCTACAATGGGTTTTTGGATCACATCCAAGGGATCATTAGAATTAAAAAATATTCAATAATCTATTACAAGACCACAGTACAATGAAAATTATAGAAGTTTAAATATGGAAATAGAAGTAAAATTATCATCATAGAACTTTGGAACCAATGGTAATGATTTAGAATTAATTATTAGGATCTTGCATAATATGTGGAGTTTCATCCACATTTTTTGATGATGTAACATTATTAATTATTAGGAGAAACAAGTGGTGGTATAATAGTAGGCATACACATTGGAATAGATGGTGTCTTTCGAACATATATGTCCACTTCAAATTTTTATCATATTTTTAAACCCTAAATTTTTCTTAGTCATTTTTAATTTTTTAACATAATTTTAACAAATGTAATTTATCCATTGCAATCACCAAGATAAAACTTGATCACCCACAATTGTGCTCCTTATCCAGGGAATACAAATGCCCCTTAATCAAAACCAAGGGAGTTTCAATTTTGACCTAGAGATTATGCTAATGATTCACAAAAAGTAGGCTCTTTCATATAAGTGGAGTTTCATCCATATTTTTTAAATATGTAACATCAGCAAATTATCTAATAGGGATTTGACTCCTTAATATTTATCTCCCCCTAGAATTATAACTTTGAAATAATTTAATTCACCAATTCAAATACCTTTGAGGGCAAGTCACCTTTATTGAACTTACAAAATAATATTTGGAGACAAATTCAACCTCAAAATGGTAATTAAAATAAGTGACAAAATAATACGTAGTAACTCAAAGACCTCTTGGGAAAATATTTTGTGTGCTTATCTAATTAATTATAAAATAGCATCAGAATTGTCATAACAAATTACACTTGATGGGTCTCCTACCATGGGTTTTTGGATCACATCTAGGAGATCATCAAAATTAGAAAATGTTTAATACTTTGCTACAAGACCATAGTACATTAAAAATTATAGAAACTCAAATATGGAAATAGAATTAAAATTATCATCATAGAACTTTGGAACTGATGGTAATGATTTAAAAATCATTATTAGGCTCTTTCATAATATATGGAGTTTCATCCATATTTTTTGAAGACGTAACATTATTAATTATTAGGAGAAACAAATGGTGGTGGTATAATAGTAGGCATACACATTGTAATAGATGGTGTCTTTCGAACATATATGTCATCTTCAATTTTGTATCATATTTCTAAACCCAAAATTCTTCTTGGTTGCTTCTAATTTTTTTAACGCCATTATAAGAAAAGTAATTTCTCCATTGCAATCACCAAGACAAAACCTATTCACCCACAACTATGCTCCTTATCTAGTGAATATAGATGCCCCCTAATCAAAACCAAGGGAGTTAAAATTTTGATGTAGAGATTGTGTTAATGATTTAGAAAAAATAGGATCTTGCATAATAAGTGGAGTTTCATCCACATTTTTTGAATATGTGACATAAGTAAATTATCTAATAAGGATTTGACTCCTTAATATTTACCCCCATAAAATTATACCTTTAATATAATTTAATTCACATATTCAAATACATGTGAGGGTGAGTCACCTCTCTTGAACTTACAAACTAATATTTGGAGATGAATTCAACCCCAAAATGGCAATTAGAATAAGTGACACAAAATCATACCTAATAACTCAAAGACCTATTGGGAAAGGATTTTTTGTGCTTATCTATTTAATTAAAAAATAATAATAGACTCATCACAACAAATTACATTTGATGGGTCTCCTACCATGGGTTTTTGGATCACATCTAAGGGATTATCAAAATTAGAAAATGTTTAATAATCTACTACAAGACCACATCACAATGAAAATTTTAGAAGTTCAAATATGGAAATAGAAGTAATATTATCATCATGGAACTTTGGAACTGATGGTAATGATTTAGAAAAAAATATTAGGCTCTTGAATAATAAGTGGAGTTTCATCCACTTTTTTTGAAGATGTATCATTATTAATTATTAGGAGAAACAAGTGGTGGTGGTGGTATAATAGTACACATACACATTAGAATATATGATGTCTTTTGAACATATATATCCACTTCAAATTTTTATCATATTTCTAAACCCAAAAATCTTCTTAGTCATTTCTAATTGTTTTAACACCATTTTAACAAAAGTAATTTCTCTATTGTTATCACCAAGACAAAACCTGATCACCCACAACTATGTTCCTTATCCAAAAAATACAGATGTCCCTTGATTGAAATCAAGGGCGTTGCAATTTTGGCATAGAGATTATGGTAATGATTTAGAAAAAATAGGCTCTTTCATAATAAGTGGAGTTTCATCCCAATTTTTTGAAGATGTAACATAAGAAAATTATTTAATAGAGATTTGAGTCCTTAATATTTAGCCCCCCCAAAATTATACCTTTGAGTTAATTTAATTCAATAATTCAAATACCTGTGAGGGTGAGTCACCTTTCTTGAACTTACAAACTAATATTCAGAGATGAATTCAACCCCAAAATGGTAATTAAAATAAGTTACACAAAATCATACTTGGTGACTTAAAAACCTCTTGGGAAGGATTTTATGTGCTTATCTAAATTAATATGGTTATGTGAGGGCATATTAAGCATTCTAACTTAGAACACTTACTATATATATATAGTATTTATATATATAGACTCTGAATCCATTTATAGATTATATCTAAATGTAGATTTGTATAATTTAGTGAATTTAATTAGAATAAAATAGCATCAAACTCATTGCAACAAATTACAATTGATGGGTCTCCTACCATGGGTTTTAGATCACATTCAAGGGATCATCTGAATTAGAAAATGTGCGATAATCCACTACAAGACCATAGTGAAATAAAAAATTTAGAAGTTCAAATATGGAAACAGAAGTAAAATTATCATCATGGAACTTTGGAACCAATGGTAATGACTTAGAAATAATTATTAGGCTCTTTAATACAAAATAAGTGGATTTTTATCTATATTTTTTTGAAGATATAACATTATTTATTATTAGGAGAAACAAGCGGTGGTGGTATAATAGTATGCATACACATGGAATAAATGGTTTCTTTCAAACATATATATCTACTTCAAATTTTTATCATATTACTAAACCCATAATTCTTCTTGGTTACTTCTAATGTTTTTAGCACCATTATAAAAAAAGTAATTTCTCCATTGCATTCACCAAGAAAAAACTTGATCACCCACAACTATGCTCCTTATCTAGCTAATACAAATGCCCCTTGATCAAAACCAAGGGAGTTACAATTTTGATGTAGTGATTGTGATATCTCTTTACACGAAGAATGTAAGCCATCGTAGAGTAAATAATTGCATGGTGATTCCATTATCTCTTTTGGCCCAGACAAAGATGATACTAAGTGAGTGACACCCTTGAGTGCATTAGGGCTTGTTTCCTCTACCAACATAGTTTTATACCATAATGACATAACCACCTTGCCTATGAGTACCCATCTTACAAATTTTCTAACTACCTATACTCACTTCTACTCATGTCAGTACTCCTGTGGCTTGACCAATTTTGGAATTGGGAATTTTAGTTATGACATAAATGTCAAATAAATGAATTTCCCAATTTTCATATCTAGTAGGATCACTTTATTTTTAAAAACCTCCATAAAAACTAAGAGGATCATAAATCTTGACTCAAAAGCCCTAAAGGTAGAAGCCAAAACAACTCACAAGCCATCCCACCCAAAGAATAACAAATTTGGTAGGAGAGTTAGATCATGCATAAGAATCTTCTTTACCAGACCCACATGAAACTCTAGATAAACATAGAAAACCACCACTTTCACCACAACTTCAACATTAGATACCAAAAACATTATATTCAATGAAAAAACCATCACTAATTCAGAATTTACCCTACTTTTCACCCCCTTTACCAAAAAAACTTACCCTAGGATGTCCATAATTACATCATGAATTTCTTTCAAAGGAATCTAGAAGATATTCTTGAGGTGAGAATGAGATATTTATCCATTAAATTTCATTTATATGACATCACTCACTCCATAAATGCACGCAGTTGCTAACACTCTCTCACTCACACTCTCTATGTTACACCTACCAAACTCAATACAACACACTAAAATTGAAAATTCATGAGCATAGGACTTGAATACTGAGGTGGTAGTACTCTTAAAGAGGTGTGAGGGAAGCATCTACTCTCCCTCGTGTAGTGGGATCCCATCAATCTAGCCAATAATACCCTCCATAATTTATTAATGTCAATTTTCCATCTGAATCCCTTCATATATTTTAATACTAATCAATATTATTATATCATATAATATATATGTTAATATAGATTATAAATCAATATTATATGTGTAGTAAATCTAATGAAAATCATGTGCACACCATATTACGTCGAAGAACAAATCTATCAAACATTAATATGCAATGGGTATTAAATTAAAATAACAATGTATCTATGAAGGTTAAATCATGTATCCATGAAGGTTAAATCATGTATTCATTCATAATTATAAATTGGATATGTAGTGAAGTGATTTGAAAATCATCATTTATAGGGCTAAATCACATCAATGTAGTAAAATCAAGAATCACAAAAACTTCATTTATCAAGATTATAGAAATCATAATATATCTATATATTATTGTTAATGGTATGAAAATAATAATATTTTTTTAACAAAATTAAGTGAATTTTATGCCCTATAATGCCACATAACATAAAAAAATGGGTAAATGTGATCACAAGTATGGATTTAAAACTCTGCAGTGTTTCATCATGTGTACAATAGATGAGATAGATTACTTCAAAGAATAAATATATCAAACATTATTATTTTTTGGAGGAATTAAATTAAAAGTTTAAATCACATATCACCAAGTTTTAACAAGCATTAAATTTGATGTTATAGATGACACTTGGAATTTAAGATAGTTGGTAGTAAAGCATGTGAATTATTAATTTTTAGTAGCCCTTCAAACATGGTTATAAAAAGTCTATAAACTATTAGATTAAATACAAATTATACATAATAATCAAGTCTATTCTAATTTTATTCAAAATGAGCATCAAATTTAAATTAATGACCAAGTCTTTTGACCTCTAATTTAGATTATTGATACATAATTCTTCTGTTCAAAAGATTCAAATTAAGATGAATCACAAATGAATATTTGTCCTAGTGAGTTTATTTATCCACTCCAATACTTTGGTTTATTTAATTATTTTATAAGACCGGAATGATAATTTGCTGACTAACTTCAATTTCGAAGTCTGATTGTGAGATGTGTTTATTGGTGTTTTTGACTGCAAGTGCTACAAAGTGAGCTGAAGATGTGTTCCTCAGTTCCCATGGACAAGATTATTTGGTAATTTTTGACTCATGTATACCATGGCCTTGTTCACAGTCTTTTCTAATTCATAATTACTAATATTCATGTATTTGATGCACTTATTTACAAAAGCAGTAATACAAACAAATGATAACCAACCATTGTCATAGACTAGGAGTAGTGATACTTAGCATTTTTCATTTGTAACCTTAGTAGTTGCACCTCACATATTTTATTTGACTCTTTCTATGTGCCCTTGCAACCTTTTATATTATATTATCCATCTATGAGGATGTGATGTTCTATGTTATTTAGAGTGTAAAATTATCTCTATCTATTATTTCTTTTCTTTTGCTTTTATAGTTTTGGTCTTTACTCGCATAATAGATTGTAGTTCATGTTTTATGCTCCTTTATGGTATGTGATGCTTTAGGATCTAATCTATTTTAAAAAATAAAAAGGATTTTGATAGGATAGGTTGTGTGCATATCTAATTATAGTGGTGTTTCTAATTACATTTGATGTAAACCAATTATAGTGCTCTCTACTCTAATAATGCATTGGAATAGATGGTGTCTTTGGAACATATATGTCCACTTAAATTTTGACACAGATATTACATGTTTAGAGTCTCTTTATTTACATTTAGAATACAATCCATCATAGACTAAATCATTGCATGCTGATTGAGATCTAAATTTATCTGTGTTCACAATTATCTTTAAAGATGAACTTAAGTAATATTTTGACATTTTCAAGTGTTTAGAATTAAAAGGTTTAACTATCAATTATAATTTTACCCCTCTCACCAATATATATATATACATACATTATATGTCATGATATGTGTGTGTGTGTGTGTGCGTGTGTGAAGATATATGCACATGGAGAAGGGTGAGTGTGTAGTAAAGTGAAATAAAATTTTAAATCCATTACATATGTCTCTACCTTTTTGATCCCCTCCTATGTATAAGAGAAAAATTAAAAAAGTGAAAATCTTCACCTTTCCTTGTTAAGTTAGAATCATAAAAAATGATTTGATTTTATTCAAATCTATGTGGTCTGGTGGAATTTTAGGGCAAAATTGGGTAGTAGTGAAGCCTACTGGGATGCAGAGTACAGTAAGGCCTAAGACACCCTCGAGTGCACTTTGGGATGGATTTTTGTAGCATGTACATAGGGTGTGTGTGTGTGTGTGTGTGTGTGTGTGTGTGTGTGTGTGTGTGTGTGTGTGTGTGTGTGTGTGTGTGTGTGTGTGTATTAAACTAAGTAATATTATATATAAATTATATATTTTATATTTTATATATTAAAAGAAAGGTCCCAATAGTTGTGCATGTTCTAAATTCCAATTACTGACTAGGGCTTTTGTTAACATATGCTCCATCAATGGATCATATTGGTGTGTATAAATATTAAAGTGGACTAGAAGTTGAACATGTAGTATCTAATACTTGTTCAATATTTATTCTCTAAAATTAAAAGTAAACAATCACATATTGACAAGTAAGACTCAAGTATTGATACTCTTATGCACAACTATTGGTACTCCAAAGGTTAAGTTTTGGTCATAGGTTTAAAAAATGAATTTTATGACCTCTCATGGTAAAATTGGTTATATCATAAAATTTATAATGTGTTAGACCTTGAAACCTTAGTTATAAGTAGTTAAGATGACACATTAAAATTTTCAAAATCTAATGTGATGTTATGGCAACTTAATTCAATTTCCAAAGTTAGGGTGCACACCTATTGGGACCTTTCTCCTATACTTAAATATATAATATATAATTATAATTTGATTTATAAACTATATTAACATATATATTACATAATAATAAAAATATATATTATATATTATATAATATTGTAATATTATATTACATTATATAATATATATTTTTATTATATATTTTAATATAATATATATATAAATGTCATTTTAATATATTAAAAATATCACTCACCTTTAATTCAAATTGACTACTCAAGGTGCATTTACGTTCATAAATAGGTGCGAGTCCCCAACGAATTTGAAATTCAAATTTACTTTGCAAAATAGGGTCCATATAATTTTCACACATTTTTAAGAGGAAAAAAACTTGGTGAACATGTCTGACCAGATATATTCCTATTCCTACATATTCTTAGTATTTTTAACATACATTGTAGGGCACTAATAGATCAAAATAGAGCAAGTTGTAGAGTGTCCAAAGCATTGACCATATTTTTTATTGTCATTTCTACAGATCCTTATTTTTAGTTATTTAATCTTAATAGTGTTCAATATATATTTTTCACTCTATCTAATATGTATAGAAATCTTTATTTTTAGGTATTTAATATTAATAGTGTTCAATATTTTTTTACTCTATCTAAAATGTGTGATTTATTTCTGTTTACTTGGCCTTTTTATTCATTGTTTATCACCTTAATATGTTATGAAATTTCTAAGATTTAGATAGTTTACCTGGACTTTTGTAATATTTTTTTCCCTATTGGAGCACGACCAACTATGATGTTAGCAAGCCTTCTACTGAAGGAGTGCCCACATGTATATTATTTGAGCAAATAGGGTTTTCACATTGTAACACTAAAATTTTATAAAATAATATAATAAATATTATTCCAAATGCTCTACTTGTATATACTTCAATCAATTTTTATTTAAAAAAAGTACAATTTTTAAGAACATGTGTCAAGCTCAAAAAGGCCCTGGGTTGGCCTAGGTAACATTGAGCCCTAATATAAAGCCCATTTCAAAAGGAAAAGAGGTCAAAGGATTCAATTGGGTGTATAAGATAAAAATGGGTAGACTCCATCAATCATAATTTAATATGGATAGACTCCTTATTTGGTTTAAATTATATGGTAAATAGTCACACAATAATTACTTTGCACCTTTTTTATCATCTTCATCATCTGGTGAAAATTAACTAATTGTGTATATTGAGTCAATAAACCATTCAATTCAAATATCCTTTCTCCTAAGTGAATGAGCATGAATAATTACTCAAAATTCATCTCAATTGTTCATAAAGTGGTAATCTATTATAATTCAAGAAAGATATTAGTCCCATCCATTATAATAGAAAACATATGATAATATAATAGGTAGTCTCCTATAGTTTTATACCATGGCATTTACCAGAACAATTAACTATACCCCCACCTATAATTAGGATTTGAAAATTTGGACCTAGGTAAATGAAAAAGTCCAATTGATTAGCCAAATTACTATTTATGAATTTGTGTGTACTCATAGAGTAAATAACTATAGTCAACTTCTATTTCTTGAAGAAATCAACCACCTTAATATTTGGAGGAGTAGTAATACCTAAAAGTTCATGACAAAAAATAGTAGGTTGAGAATATTTAGATTCATCCTTAAGTCCTTCTAGACTGTTGATGTGTGTCTATGTCAAGGATGTAATGTGAACAATAGAATAAAATTTCTCAAATTATAGGGACAACAATAATATGGTAATGACACCTTGGGGCTTCACTTAGTTTTGTGGAGAGATTATGTGGTTACAAATTACCACCTTCTAGTCTATAAGTAGACCCCAGTGTAGGGGCAACAAGAATATGGTAGTGACACAATCTACCTCAATTTGTTATGATTTAAATTACTTTGTATTTTCCAATATAATCCCAAACTCTTAAACAAACAAATGGATATACACAGTGAGCATTAATCTAAAGTGATTCATGTTTACAAAGTTCAAAAGGAGGGAGTAAGGTAGGTAGAAAAAAAGATCCCTTGCAACAACAAAGACCAAAAGATCTCATTTGATTTCTATTAGCAACCCAGATAGCACCTAGATAACAAAAAATACCAAGAGAATACTATGTACAAACTCTTAAATTCTTTGGATCCTTGTATTAATCCTAGTATCAATTGTATTCTGGTTACAAATGAGGGGCAAACTATTGGAGGTTTGTCAATAATGTCTCCAAGGTGATCAAGGATGTGTTGATGCCTCTAAATGTACAATAGGTTTTATTAGTGTTCAAATAAAACTTCTCATTTTAGAATTTTAAGAATTCATAGCATGAATAGTAGGTTGTGGCAACTTAATTGTCACCTATGGTAAAATAGAGGTAGAGATATGCATTGGTGTTTCATAAATTTATAATAAGTGATAGTTGGGAAACATCATGGTCCATTATTTGTGAATTGTAGATAATATGTGTTAATACTTAGTGAATTATGACCCAAGCTTAAGATATACATTAATCTAAGTGGATATTTATAATGAAGTTTAAACTAAAATGATTTGGTGTAGAAAAAGGAGCAAAGAAAAGGGTAAGGAAAAAAAGAAAGTGAGTGATTACCAATTTTAGTCCTAAATATCATGAAAAAGAATCAATTACAATTGAGTATGTATTTGAACCAATATATAATGAAAAATATCCTAAGCTCATATTTCACTACATACCAAGAAAAATTCAAAGGATAATGTAAAGAATCACAAGTAAGAACCAAGTCTACTTTTAAATATTTACTACTATAGTCAAATAGCTTTCTCACATCTGAGTACATAACAAAATCAAATTAATTAAAACCTAATATCTTCCAACTAATCTAGCATATGCACAAATGATAAACCCTATGATTAGAAAATACAACCTAAAATTCAAAAAAAACATTCCAAATTCAAGATATAAAACTAGAAATTAAGAGAAAAGCTATTTAGCAATTGAAATATCAAATGTGGACAATCTTTGTAGAATTTATTGATTGTATTAATTTCTTCAAGTTTAAAAAATTTTCTCAAAATTATCTCTTTTAAAAATGGTAATACATGCTTTTATAGAAAGGTCAAGTAGTATACTAGTTAATTACAATGTATAGGTGTATAAATGATGAGGACAACTGTCCTTACAAGTTCTAGAATACACTTTTTCTTCATATTCAGACTAACCTAGGGGAAATATAATAATATAATAGCATATTCCCTAATAAAGAATATTCATATTCTAGATATTAAAATTTTCTTTATAAAAAGGAATATTAGCCACTAGGTGGGCCCATTACCAAATAATCCCCTTGTAAATTTATAGTAGTTCCATTGCCTTCTGGTGCTGGTCCTTGATGAACTCTATGTCCATAGCTAGCTTCATTAGGCAAACATCTTCCTGATTTTCCAAGTCATCTATGTCTTGGTCATCTTTGGCCATGTCATATTTTATGTTCCTTGCCTTTGCTATTTTCTCTTCTGCTATGAAAATCATGTCCAAAATTTTGATGTTGTCTTTTCTAGACTAGCCCTAGCTTTTGCTCTTAACTGATTGCATGACCAAAGTGACCTTGTGCTTGAATTCAACATCATCAATCATTCTAATTATAGTGTTCTTAGTAGGATTTAACAACATTATTCCTAAGATTTGATCAATTCTAAGTATCAATTCTTTATCATTTGCCAAAAGCATGTTCAAATTCTTTGTCCAAGCACCTAGACCTTAGATCTTGTCTACTATTATTCCTAGTATACTATTCAAATGTGTTAGGCTGATAGTTTTGAACTTAGGAATTTTATTCCTAATTTCAATGTTAATGAGATCCCTAACTTGGGTCTCTACCTTTTGCCCTCAATTATTAATTCCTTGGCTACTTCACCCTGTTGGCTTAGGGCATCTTGATTTAGATTTATTAAATTCAAATAATTGAACATATGAAAGAATGAGTCCTCAAACATGTCCATTATGGATTCAATGATTGATAAAATGGCCTAGGTTTCTAGATTTTCCTTTTCTCTTTCCAAATTTAGAATCCTTTGTTTCATGCCTTAGACCCCAGCCTTTGCTTGAGCTGATTGAGCCTCAATCAATCTCTCAACTTCTTCCTCATGTATGGTGGCTTATCCATGCTACTATCCTCCCACAAGGGTTAATCCTATAAAGGTATCTACCTTTTGGAAGGTGAATTCCTTAGTTCCCACCATAGTTGTCTTGGTGGTGACCTTCTCCAATCCAGTTGTCTCTAGATTAAATTGCATGGTGGTGGATGATCCTATAAATTTAAGAGCCTCTATGAAATCTACACCTATGCTTCCTAATGCTCCTAGAGCATACATCTTCTTTCTTTCTAGTCCTTGAGTGACCATAATCCTCCTTTCTTATTGTTCTTTTACCATAGCCCTAATACATGGCTTGATGTCATCATGTACTTCAATATCAACAAATCTTGTCATGGCCCATGAATGGGAGAGAGAAGGAATATTTTTTAATTTCCCATAAGTAAATTAGTCAAAAATGATTGGCCCATGAATGTTGAATTCATCACTAAAAAAATTTATCTCACTTACAGGGTGAGAGATGGTCAATCTTGGTTTCTTATTTGGTCTAATAGGAACCAATGTTAGCTTTACTCTCCTCTTCTCTTAGGATGCCATAGGGACCATACCTAGAGAGATATCTTTTCATTTATCTTCCTTGGGATCCTCTTCTTTGAATTGGGCCTCTTTAAGCTATTCCTCTTCCCTTTCAGTGTCATATGCCTCTACAAGTTCTTTGAGAGCACCTTCAAGTGTCTCTTCCATCTATAAGGAAATTATATCTATGTAATCAATAGGGGAAGGTGGCCTTTGGGGAAGTGTTGAATATGAGGTCCCCTCTCTAGGCCTCTCCTCTAGTTTCCTCTCTCCCAATTTCTCTTTACCATAGCCTTGGTCACCTTGTTCTTACACAACCAACTCCTCAAGTTGTGGTTGCTCTTCTTGGGGCTCTTCTTGGGCTATCCCATATGGTATAGGGAATAAGTGATATTGGAAAGGGTGAATCTACCATGCCTTTCCTAATGGTTATTCATATATGGTCAATCTATGCTCAAGTTTAATGTTGTGTCCTTTGATTCTGGCCAACACCTCCTCATAGTTCTTGGCCTTAATTTAAATGGTGTCATGGACATTGAATAGATGCATGTACTCAAGTTTGGGGAGATTATTATCCTTTAAATGATTATTCATTATGTTTTTAGGATCCCACATCTTGAGTTCACCATGTTGAAACCCAAATGAATCCATGTGCTTGGCCATGGTATCAACCTATTTCCAATATTGAAGTGTAGTATTTCTAATAATTAGAGGGAAGGGGTGGAGAAGACCCTTCCTCTTTTATTTTTAAATTATATCAATGCAATGGATGATTTGGGAGGCAATTTATTACTTAGATAGCTTGTTAGGAATATATACTGGCAATCTATAAGGCTGGGACATGATCCCCTCAATACTGATGACCATGTAGTCAGGGTATTACCATATGTGACCCATTATTTCCATGTACTTCTTGATTAGTAGATGGACCCTAGGCATGGGAACACCTATGATAACTTCCACTATGGAAAGGTAGACACAATCACAATTAAATTTCATATGGTTCCTATATTTAAATATATGTAATTTGGAATAATGGTGGGATATGGTAGTTTTTCCCTTAGGAGACTAATTCCTAATCCCTAAAACGTTGATAGAGGCAAGTAGGGAATCTAATAGGTATGACACCATATAAATTACTTAGATGTCTTCCTTTTGATGGCATTGAACTATTTGGTCAAGAAAACATGGATCAAATCTCTAATTAGAGGGTTGAGCTTTTATTTCAACATGAAATACAAAAATAAAACCCATATTTTATTCACATAGGTGGTTAAAGGGGCTCCAAAGGCTCCATTCAATAGGGTCATTATTACCCTAATGCCCTCCCTGAATTGGACTATTAGGATCTTTCCCTTAAAGTCTCTAAAGATATGGGGTCCTTGGTGTATCTAGGGTCTAAGGACATAGTATAGGTCATGTTTGGAGGTCTACTCTTTGATTTTGGACAAATATACATGGGGAATTGAGAGCCTATAATATATCTCAAAATCTACCAGAGAAATATATGCTACCTTCTCAGAATTCCCTTCTTGTATGATCCATTCATTATGGATTCTATAGTCAACAAAGATAAGGGTAAGGATATCTATGAAATGCAATACCTCAAGTTTTGCTGCAACATAGTGGAGGTTGGCCATCTGAACAATGACAAAGTCATAGTGCCTCTAACTCAGTGTGACAATTATCTACTCCTTTTTTATGATGGGCTTCAACTCATCCACCATGAAAAATAATTTAAACCAATTCCTAATGCCTAAGTAATTTAGGGCCACAACATCCAATTTGCTGTCCTTGAATATTTAACCCTAATTATCTATTGACAAGTAGAGTTTGGTCTCCTGTTTTAGCTATTGCCTGTGAGCTGTCATGATTTCTATTTTTGTAAATAGTTCACACTAGTTTCCAAATTGGTCACTATGAAATTTCTTTTGTGTTAAAAAATACAATCAATCTCTTTTTGGATCAAATTATGAAAAATGAATTCAATTAGGTCAATTTTATGTAGGGTTTAGGGTTCTAAAGATTTAATGGTAGGATATATCTAGGCTTTGGTTTATACATGCCTTGGATTTGATTTGGACCTTTACATTTATACGTTTGCATTTTTGAGCTCATGAGATCTTGTATTTTGTCCTTTTATACTTATGTGGTGCCTATGTGGCATTGATTTGGACATTTTAGCATATTTTATAAATTCCTTTGAGCACTAGTCATTGGTATTTAAAATACCTTTTTTTTATTTTGTACTATTGGATCAAAATCTTGGATTAGTGTGAGTCACTAATTATAATATAGGTCTTTACCTATAATTGGCTCTTTATATTCCAATCCTTGTGGTTATGACACTTGTAATTTTTTTGTGCCTCCCCATGCTCTATATCTTATGTCAATCATATGCTGAATGAGTATTGGCCACATGACGAGCTCGTCGGCCTTTGAAAATTCATGGGCACCTTTGAATCATTGGATCATCCTTAAATGATAAAGTATGAACCATAAAATCATCTATTATTTATTATTTGAATGGGTTTTCACCATGCATTGAGCCCATAGGCTCTCGAGGCTTCATTGAAAAGTCTTTAGGGTCCTTGTGATGTTAGATCATCTTCCAGTGATGAAGTGTGTGTCATTGATCTAAAAAGATACCCAAAATTTAAGTTAGTATGCTATTTAAGGTGGGACTTAAGCTTAAACTACTTAGACTAAGGTTTATTTTGTGTTTATTAAATGTAAAATGAACCTTAGGCTAATGAGTTAATGCCTTTTTTTTTTTGAATTTATACAGAGGATCCAAGGTTAAATATTTTAGGCTAACATTTGCATCATGTTCAATAAACACAATGTATACTTTGGGATAAAATATTTATGCCAAGCCTTATAAATCATGATTAAAATGGGTTAAAAATAAAATGATAGTCCAACTTTAGGTAGTAGTTTTATTGGATTAACAAACACATTAAAACCTTGGGTTAAAAGTATTTGGCCTAAGTTTTTTGTTATAAAGACTTTCTAAAATAAGACTTAGGATAAGGATAAGTCTATAGTTTAAGGTTAATTATGCAAAAATGCAATGGGGACCTTAAAGTATAGACTTAGATGAGGCTCATTTCTTTCATATATTTAGACCATAAGACCATCTCCATATTGCAGATTGAATATTTCCAATGTTTGAGCATCCTTTGAGCTCTTCCCATAGCTTTTAAAGTAATTTATAGGATTAAAGTTGATAGTCACATGGGCACTAAATACATCCTTGCAGATGTCAAATGATGGTCATAAGAATGCCAATTTTAAACTTGTTAAAGAATTATTTTAATGGGCTTAAATTTTATGGTCATGTAGGCATCAAATACATCCTTGTGGAAATCAAATGATGGTCACACAAATGTCAATTTTAATCTCATTAAATATTCATGACCAAATTTTAGGGTGCCACTTGGCACTTCCACGGGTCTTCCAAGGGTCTTGGGCTTAATTCACTCCATTGGATTAAAGACTTAGATGAAGAAAGGACCGTATGATCATGATTTAAGAGCTTACTCATGATTGGTTATTTCTATCAGGTGGGCCCCTTTACTTTTAATCCTATAATGTGAGGGTGCCACTTATTTATTATTTAGGTCTTCCATAGTCCTTTGAGTTTTCAAGTACACCTCACTCTATTTGATCGGGTCTTCATGATGAAGTGAGAATTGTTAGATGAAAGCTAAGGATGTATCTTTGTTAAGGATTTCATGCCTTTGGATCATCCTATAGTGATGAAGTGAAAGCCATTAGATCCTTCAAGATGTATGCTATTTGGATACTTTGATGGATCTCTTATGAGATACCTTGAAATAAAATTCTAAATCGTGTACATGTTCAAGGTATCTCATAAGAGATATCTTGAAAGAAAATTCCAATAGAGTACATCAGGGTTCTTGCCAAATATAAAGTTGTCATGATTATATCAAATACTTTTAAAGAACCTTTAAAATCAACATGAAATGTATTCCAAGGCCCTTTGAGGTATCTCCTAGGAAATACATTATGTGCTTCAAGGTTCTTGCCAAATAAAAAGGTGCCATGATTATATCCAATCCTTTGCAAGGACTTTTTCAATCAACATAGAAGGTATTATAAGGCCCTTCGAGGTATCTCCTAGGAGATACCTTGAAATAAAATTCCAAATTGTGTGTATGTTCAAGGTATCTCCTAAGAGATATCTCAAAAGAAAATTCCAATAGTGTGCATCAGGGTTCTTGCCAAATAAAAAGTTGTCATGATCCTTTGAAAGGACTTTTGAAATAAACATGGAAGGTATTCCAAGGCCCTTCTAGGTATCTCCTAGGAGGTATACCTTGAAATAAAATTTAATTATGTATATGTTCAAGGTATCTCTCAGGAGATACCTTGAAAGAAAATTCCAATCTTGTGCATCAGGTTTCTTTCCAAATAAAAGGTGTCATGGTTATACCAAATCCCCTAAAAATACATTTGAAATTAATAAATAAGATATTCCACGGATCTTTTAGGTATTTCCTAGGAGATACATTTGAGATAAGCTAAGCATGTCTATTGAACCTATTGTAGAAATACAAGTAATAATTCATAACATTACAAGAGGTAAAACTATGATCATCTAAAAACATATCCATTAATTCAAATGAGAGTTTTGAATAATGTACAAACAAAACATGCATGGATATGTTCATGATTTTATGATTATGGAAAAATTGATCCTCCATCTCAGCAGGATATTTTCTAGTTATCTATGTGGAGGAAGATCTCACAAGGGACAAAATAAAACCTTTGTCATCTTTCACAATAGATAAAAATTTCCCTTTCATATCCTCATGATTACATAAAAACTAACTAAAAGGGATGTGCCACTAATGGGCCAAGTACAATAGTTTCCTAGTGGGAAACGAGAAGAAAGAATGTAGGGAAGGGAAGAAAGAAGTGGTGCCATCTAAGAAAAATTGATATATCCGATTATGCTCTAGAGTCAATCTAGATGTTGAAATCTTTTTCCAACTTGTTTTTATACCTCCTATATCCTTCTAGCATAGTGGCAAGATTCCCTTGGTCTATGCCCACTTGGTATTTGAATTTTGTTCTATACTCTTCAAGCCAACCATTAAACTTCTAAAGCATGGTCTACTTTCATCTAATGAGTTATTTAAGATGGCCACAAGAATTCTCAAGCAACACCAACTATTTTACTTCTATCAACATCAAAAAAGTTTGGTGATACATTGATGAGGTTTTTTAGAGTGATTTGTATCATCTCTTTTTCCAAGTCACTTTCACCATCAAGCCTTACCATCTTCCTTAATGCATCATCTATCTCTTTTTTTGTAATATCGAGGGACTACTCTTCTCCTTTTAAATATAAGATGTCATCTTTGAGCATCATAAAATGATGCTTGATTTCTAATTGACGCTCCTTGGGATTCTTATGATCATTAAGAGAAATGATCCTTTCTATGATCAAAGTATATGTGCCCATCTTGTAGACCTCATCAATTTTATGTTGGACCTCCTCTCACGTCTTGAAATCCATCTCATAAAAAAACATTTGAACATCACACTCCCTCTTATTGTCTAATATGATATTCAAACATTTCAATATCAAGTGGATTATTTCTTCTACCCTAGTGTGTAGATCTTCTTGACTTTTTTTTATTGCTCTTCCTCTAGACTTAAAATATTCAATTAAACCAAAATAAAATGACTTTATTAAGAAGAGAGGATGCTCTAGAGCAATACTAGTATTTGGAGTTACTACCTTGGGCTCACTCAGTATCTTTTGAAAGTACTATATCATAACTTGATTTTATACCTTTAAATATTCCATGGTGGATTTTAATTTATCTATCTTATGAGCCACCATATTCATCAAAACCTATGATTTGTGCTTCAGATCATTCCTTGATGGCTCTCCTAGATTGTATCTATAAACAGTGTAACTTTCAAAGGGAACATCTTTCTTCAAGGCATCTAGTGATGGAATGGCTACCTCCACATTCCTTTCTCTTATGGCAATGAATGTGGTCCTAAAATGTGTCTTGACCTTTTTGGGGGGTTTGGATTTATATGCCTAAGTGATCTTCACTATGTCTATTTCCCCAATTTTTCTCATAATGTCCTTTTGCTTGACCTATTCCTCAACCCAAAGAACGGGTTTGGTCAAAAATCCCATTGATGTATTAGACATAGATGTAGGCATCGAGAAAGTAAAGGGTGGTGTCATCATATTACTTAATTTAGAAAGTGCCACAAGAATGGATTATGGACTTAAACTATTCAATTTATTCATCACTTTCTAACTCCTTGCCACCCTTGTTTTCTCCAAGTTCTCCTTCCAAGTTTGGCTCTATCTGCTTCAAAACTTCAAAATATGGACCGAATTGGTGAGACTCATTGAGCAACATTTCAATAGAGTTTCCTTGTCCTACTAAATGATTAGAAGGTTCTACACTCTCTTCACCTACTTTATTTATTTGAGCCTCATGTATAGATGAGGCCATGGTGACCTCCTTGTTACCCTTAGGTAACTCTTCACCAATCATGGCCTCTACACCTTTATTGTGGGTTGGATCCTGAACTTGATCCAAGGAAGGAGACCTAGACATACTTAAATTGAAGTATCATTACCTAAATCACTCTCCTTATCACCTTTACTAGAATGGCCCAATTCCTGATTTATTTTTGCATGGGTGGGGGTACCCATTTACAAGTTTGCTCCCCCACCTTCCTCTGTGCTCACATTATCCTCTAGTGCTTAGTTTAACACCTTTGGAGGAGAAGGGACAAATTCTGATGCCTTTGGAGCTATCTTTAGTCCTTTTTGTACAATTACCCCTTCAAGATTAGTGGTTATTTGAGTATCCTACTCTATCTCCACCTTATATTTCTCATTATATTTATTCATTTCCTCAACTTCACCTTGATTATCTTGTCTTGGTGGATGGGTGATGAAATTCTCAAAAAATGTCTTTGTATCCGATGAGATCATTTCCTTTTGTTAAGGGGTGTAAACTCGAGTGGCCGCCTCAATTCCAACATTCATTACATATTAAAAAGATTAATTGAGGCCATAAATTATTCCTTATCACCCTTAATTAATACTCCTAAATGACCCTCTTTTGTAAATAAACCAACCATTGGGACCTTCATAGGGGTTTGGGGTCTTTCCCTTAGAGTTCTTTGCCCAGTTTTTACTTATGGAAGAGTGAATGCTCATTGTTTATTCATCACCTTTGTAATGGGCCTATCTTCATCCGTGTCTTCTTCATCACTCATATCTCTTAATATTTGATTATATGAGGATTTATCATCTTTATTCTTCATAGGGAATTCCTTAGAAGGCAAGTCTTTGAATCAAACCTCTTTCCTCTTCTTAGGAATCCCAACTAGAGGCTACCAAGCCCTTTTGAATCTTTTTTGCTTGGGTTTCTCTACCTCTTCCTCACTTTCTCTCTTCTTTAAATAAATATTTGGGAGATGGACAATGGTTGTCTATTGTGCTAGTGGAGTAAGTGGGACAATAGTTGGATTAACCACTAGGATGGTTGATAGGATGGCTAGTACAGTTTGGGCTCCTGATGATGTGATGGATATTGGGGTGGCACTGACTAATGTAACCTCCCTAGTAGTAATTTTGATCCAATTTATACCTAGATTTTTTAACTTTGAGAAGGACAATCCCAACTTGGATTGTGATATGGTTATGGATTTCACTTCAATTGGCTTGGTGAAGTCAACATCACCAAACTTGCTCTTCCCTTTGCCCTTCACCACTAGTGGTCGAGCTAAGGGAGCACCACTATATTATAGGAGTAAAACCTTCAAATCCTAAACTTATCTGTGTTCCTAGATGGTAGGGGTGTCATAAGTACTAATATCAGCCCCATGTTCCTTCAACCACCTAAATGTTCTTTTCATGATTGTGATGGCATTCCATGGAATGGAATCATTTTCCTCAGTAATAAACTTCACCTATGACATGGCCTAGGCTTCAATATTATACCAATTATAAACTCTAGAGAGTGTCCTCTTATCATCCTCCATGTTTTTAGGGATATGAGCAATATTGTAAGCCATAACTTATTACACTATCAACCTCATATAATCTAGCTTTATGACATCTTCCTTGGTAGTGCAAATGGACCAGATGTTTTCAAAATTTGATTGATGAAAAATCGTAGAGGTAATTGTGTTCACCCACCATCTGATATCATAGTTTAGTCTGTGTGGCATCTTATCAATCACATACTAGCCTATCTCTTGCTTCAGTACCTTAGCTTTGGTAACAAAAGAACATGAATAATTTCCAATTTTACAAAGAAACTTGAAAGGGTTATTTACCTTTTTCACTACTATCATCTCATGCTGGGGAACCATCTACCTGCTTAAATCCATCACTACTAGTCTATTATCCAGGTATCTCAATAGTTTGTATAGAGACCATGAACAACCACTTACCTTAATATAAGTAAATGATCTAAAATGAATATATGAAGCACCATATTTATCAATTGTGTCTCTCATCCCCTTAGACATCTTATTAAAGATTATTAGAGGATATAAGACAATCATCATAGTATTAAAGAAATAATTGTAAACTCTATAGAAGTTCTTCTTTTATCCATCTAGAGTTATTTTAGGATAAACCTCATATATTCTCATACCACTAGGAGTCGTGGTGAGCCCCTATAATGTCCTATTATGAACTAAGTTGTAGATTAGGTAGGAGGACATGTAAAATATACCTATGAATTCCTCATTTTAGTGTATTGCAACCTAGAGTTGCATCATCTACTTATGCAAATTATCACTTAGAATGGTAGCCCAGTCCAACTTCTTTCATTGCTCTAACACATAAATTAAGATTATGGACATCCAAGGTTAAAATTTATCTATAGTGGCCATCCCATAAACTCTTTATACCATGGAAATCACATACTAGGGCAATTCCTTGAATTTTTTTAGTTTCAAATTCTTACACATTCTTGAGAACTTTTCCCTTTTCTTGACTAGCTAGAAGGATTTAATAATGTCCCATATTGTCTTGTAATTATTGTTGTATAATCTTATCATTCCTATAGAGAGTGTGTGATACTTTTAGGTTAGGTAATAATCCTAAGCATGATGTCAAGGGCTAAAGGAATGAAAGAGAAGACAATTGATTGGCTTCCATCAATGATAGTCCTATTGTCTGGTTGGTATACTTTAGCACATGTAATCACTAACTATGGGTATGGGGTAACTAAGGGGAATGTTATCACATGGGTGATATAACTCATTATATGGCTGGAGACTACTAGGAGAGGGTTTGGATGCTATAATACATTTAATAGGGCTATAAAGTCTAACCCCTGAACATTTTTATCTTTGATTTCATCTAGAATAGAAATAATGTTACTCTTGATAAATGATAAAGTAGGTTCCATTGTTCCATATCTATTTTAGTGTAATAACTTAAACTCAAATGAATTATTCACTATGATCACTATTGAAACACCTTTAAACCTCCTCAAATAACATAATACAAGGAGCTAGAAAAGTAGTTACTGATAATTTGGAGGGCTATGCATAATTGAAATTGAAAACCTTTGAAGAATTCATCATAATCACTATTTCATGATGCATGTAGATAGGGCACATAAATGGATTGAAGATGAAAGTATAATCTCTAAATGAAAAAAAGTAAATGTGAATGAAGTCAATTTCCTTATTCATAATCCTTTGCATTTTGAAATTATGGTTGCAATTAATGCTTTGAAGCTTAATGGCTAATTACCAACTACCCTCTTTAAGTCATTTGAGCTTGTTTTTGACAAAAGAAAGAGAAGGTATAAAATTTTCTCTTATGCTAGGCAATCCTCCTTAAAACATGTGGATTCATATAATCAAACTTTTATTTTCTAGTAATTTTTGGGCTTTTAGGGACCTTTTACACCTTGGCCACTTAAAGGTAAGTGAGCCAATTTTCAAAAAGGGCCCAAAGCTTGAAAATCCCTAACAATCTACCATGTGTAATAACTTCTCTTTTAAAATCTAGGAGTTCAGGCCATCGGTTACTCTTGTCACCTTGCCAACCAAAATATAAGTGGGGTAATCTCCAAAAAGGGTTGAGAACTAATAAAACCCTAACGACCTACCATGTGTCAAACTTAGATGCTAGCTCAGACTCTCAACTAACTTTCCAATTTTGTACCATCCTTATTGATATTGGGAATGGTACAAGATTATTCTAATCCTTGAAAATAGTTTTAGGATTCCCCTAAGAGAACCATGTGTCTTTCATTTAGCTTCTCAGGCAATTCCTAACCTTAGTCACCAAAACACATTGAAGGTGCAACATGACAATTTCACCTGGGGCCCCAAAACATTTCTTATTTAAGCACAAGTTATTAAATCAATGTATGCAAGGAGACCTAGATATATTTCTATCTTCTCATAATGAATATTCATATCTTAGGCTATTTCATCTAAGGCATCTAGTAGTGCCTTTCATGTAAAGGAAAATTGTACTCTTGTGAGGGAGAAATCCACTCTTGTCCCTATTTGAAATGTATCTCCTAGGAGATAGATACCTTGAAGGGTAAATCCAATCATTTACATGTTTTCAATTGTATCTCATAATAGATACCTTGAAGGTATTACAAAGTCCTTCAAAATATCACCTATTAGTCCTTCCATGTAAAGGAAAATTCAACTTGTTCTTTAAAGGATAAATCCACTCTTGTACCTATTTGAAAGGTATTTCTTAGGAGATACCTTAAAAGGGTAAATCCACACTTATGCATTCTTGAGAGGTATCTCCTAGGAGATACCTTGAATTCATTACAAGGGTATTAAAAATATAACCTAGTAGTGCCTTTTAACTTGGAGAAATCCACTCTTAACCTTGTTTGAAATTTTTTAGAACTCTAAGAGCTGATGAAACAGGCAAGTGATGCTAAGCTCATCTGATAATAAGTAGATAAGTGATGGTGAAATAAGAAGTTTTAGGATGTGGGATTTAAACTTGGAGATTTAGTTCTCAAATATTAAATGTATCTCTTAGGAGATAACTTGAAGGGGAAATCATCTATTGTTCACACAAGTCATCCAAAACATTTTTTTGCACAAAATGTTTGATGCAAAAAATTTAAACAAAAAAGTCCAAAAACCCAAAGTTTTGAATAATAATTCTAAAAACCTAGCTTGAGCTTGTAAATTATTTGAGGTAGCTATTGCACACACACACAAAAAACTACACCAATGAAAGCACTAGTACACATCTAGAAATATGAATCAGCTTGAACTCAACTATCTTAATCAACATGTTCACCAATCTTAAACTCAACTATATTAATGCTAAGAAGGAATTTTATTAGTTGGCACAAGATGGATTTTTTTGATGATATCATCTTGATTATTAAATCATAAAAAGGACACACCTCATATTATCGTGATGGTTTTTTTAATGGTGACACAAATTCAGATCAAGAACTTATATATTAACATGTGTAAGGTAATTATTCCTAAGGCCTTGCATGTTTGGGGCTCTTTAGGCTCACATCACATTATTTTATTTGGCTCTTAGTCTTATAACCTATCTATTTTCATCTATAAAAATTTAAAGAATGAATCTTATAGAAGTCTATAAATTTATAATATAGGTTTGAACTAATTTCATACTCTAATGTCAAGGAAAATGAATACATTTAGAACAAAATGGTCAAAGGCAAATTGGCTCCCTTCATGGAACAACTCATTGGGCATGACACAAGGCTTTCCAAGGACATTGCTTACAACTAGAAAGATCATGAAGTCCATATACATGGATTGAAAATCCTAATCATTAAGGAACTCATTAGAGAGACTACTAGGATGTATTTTTTTGGCATCAAGGCATTCGAGGACAAGAAGAGGAGCATCTTCTCAGCATTTTCATCATGAAAGAAAAGAAAAAACCTAAGATTTCATACCAAGAAGGTTTTATGAGGTTAGAACTACCAAAGAAATGGCCTAAATTCTACCTCTAGATAATGGGGTATATTACCTTAAAAGGAAAACATACTGAGATTTTTTCCCATCACTTCCTATTACTTAATCATTTCAAAGGACTCATCATTAGCATTCCATTTTTTCAACAACAATCCTTCGAATCTTTAGTACTAAACTTAAAGAAGAGCCCTTCAGTAGACTTAATTTACCAAGGTCTAATTTTGCTACTAATTAATAGAGGGGAAATGTAGTGGTCCAAAATCATCACTAAGGTGATTAATATCCCTAGTGAGAAGGAACAAACTAAAGGGGGAGCAATTTTCCATAGATTCAGCTTCTCATCATGAATAGGAGGAATAAAATGTTAAGGATTCTACTGAACCAATGCAAGAGGATCCCATATTGGACATGGGAAGGTCTACCTATGTCCCTCTATTAGATACCAGAGGTAGAGGGGTTCTCAATTCTAATGCCAAGGTAGATATCAAAAATTCCCTTCAAAAGTTGCACACAAATATTTCCATATAGAAAATTTTATGTAACAAAATCATAGATGAGTTTAAAATGTTATAAGGGCTATTAGGTCACATGTTAGTAGCCTATAAATTGGTCAAGGATCATCAATAATGTAATCCCTAGTGTAACAAATCAACTCAAAGTGGTGGAAATGAGGATGTCAATATGGATCTCAAGGAGGAAAAAGTAGAGATGCAGTCTACTAGCCTCAAATGCAAAAGATAGGAAGAAGATAAGGATTAGTTTATGGGAAGTCATACCAAAGGAATAGTAAAGGTAATAGTATGTTGACCAATAAATTGGTATTTTATTCATATTTAGAATAGTTGAGCTTGATCTATATCTTTTTGTTTGGTCTCAAGTTTTTTTGGCTGATACTTTGCATAAGTTTGGCAGCATGGGGCTTTAGCTATTAGGTTCATATATTTCTCCTTTTTATCCTTTCGCTTTATCATGTCTATCTTCTAGGTTTATTTTGTAAAGGGAATGGGCCCTTTCAACTCAGCTTTTAACCAGTTGAATTATATATATATATATATATATATATATATATATATATATATATATATATATATATAAACAATATACATTGAAGGGCATTGTAATACCTTCATGGCTACCTTAAAGGTATCTCCTAAGAGATACTTTTATGCATAGAATAACCATTAAAGGTACTATAAGGCCCTAGTTTCTTAAAATAATTCCAATCATGTGCATTTTCAAGGTATCTACTAGGATGCCCATTGAAAGTACTACAAATGCATGTTTGAAAGTCTCTCCTATAAGATACCTAATACCTTACAAACATGCATTATGGTACACTGAAAGGTACTACAAAGAATTTCAATGAATCTCCTTAGAGATACCTTGAAATAAAATTCTAATCATGTGCATGTTAAATGAGTGTTAGCAGATTATCATGGAAATTATAGGTATAGCTTTCATAGTAGGAAGCAAAAAATAATCATAATAGCATGAGTGAATCTACACAATCTTGAATTTTATATAACATAGCAAATATAAAGATAAACTAACATGGCATTAAGAATTATGGATCATAAACAACATAATATAACATAGAACAAGCTAAAACAAAATAGAGTAAACACTATGCACCATGAAAAAATAACATTAAAATAATATATACCTTTTTACACAGCTCTATCTCTTCATATTATAGATTTATGGCATACAAAAAGAAAAGATACATGGCATTCTTATATCTATCACTTGTCTAACAAGGCCAAAGACATCCAAAAAATACCTTGTGCACATGTCCCTACTCCACATCCAACACTTTCACAGACTTAAACTATTGTTTCATCCTAAGATAAAATCTAAACTCTGATCTTCACTAAAGTTGGAAAGATTAGTCTTTCCCAAAAGTGGTAGTAATCTCTCTAGGTTTTCTGGTTTTCCATACTTGCCTACAACCCTTTATAGTTGTTAAACTATAAAACTTGAACTACACATTAACCTACTATGTAGGTTGTGGTTTCCTAGACTATGCCTTTATATGCAACTTTATCTTCTAAAAAATTGCTTGGAGCTCCCATGGTGGAGTTAACTTAGGTTCATTCATGATATGAACAATATCTGGTTCAACCTGTGAGAGTTCATGCTTAAGTGTTTTATAATTATCAAGTACTTCATGTACCATGGTAAGCAAAATGCATAGTGAAATTTGAATACCATCAAATTGTGCACATCTACTTCTTTTGTGATGATAAGAAAGTCTCTGGCATTTGATAGCTTAAGTTGGATATCTAACATAATATCATCCAACCTATCTATAGTCCTTTGGGATTGAATTGACATAAATGTGTTGCACATTGTCTCATTCTTCTAGACCTAGAGCTTCTTCATCATAGTATCCCTGACTTCTAAAAATTAATAAAATGCATCATTTAGTGTTTCCATAGTATCCATTCGATCATTCACTAAAACTTTAGCTTTATCCACCATTACAAACTCTAGTTTAGTAGAATCCAATTATTTGTCAAGATGTTACCTCTAATCAAGCATTCCTTACACAATCTACTTATCTTGATGCATAGCTATATCTAAGACATGTATATATTCCTATAGAATTTCACAAATGTCTTCTATCTCAGTGTGGATAGCCTATCCTTGGGTGCATAGTTTATGTGTACTCACCCAATCCTTTGTAAGCTAATTTAGAAACACAATGAGTTCTTTGTCCTTAGACAATATTTGATCACCAAGGACTTACACAACTAGAGAAAGATAAGATGTATTGATGAGCTATCTAGCCTCAAAAATTTGATTTTATGCTTACACTTTCTCCTCATGTAGCTAAAAACCCATCTGTTCCAAGTTCAAAACCTTTAGTGCAATAGTTTTTTGGAATGCATATGCTCCTTTAATTTCTTTAGGTAATGGCGACTTTGAAACATCCAAAGACATATCCATGAAAGTGTAATCAAGCATGGTGGATCTCATTCAGATAGTGGTATTTAGGGATTCCTCCATTACATATACATCATCTATTTCTATATTAGATTGTGAGTGCTCTAAAGATTTAGATTCAATAACCGTGACACCTCTACACAGAAAAAAACTTTCTTGACTTGGTTGGAGGGACAAGTGTATCCTTATGTCTCATCATGCCCCTAGACTTCACCTAATGAGCACTACTTGTTATGGATGACTCTCCAAAATATACCAAACATTTTATTATAGTGGTTGAATGACTTGCCCAATAAAGACTACTTTTTTTGTGCATTAGTGGCCATATCAGGCTCCCTTCCTCTAGTAGATCTAAAAATTGTGTAGATAATGATGTAGATTCTAGATATTTTTCAAAAAAAATTGCTACAAGTTGATGTTGAGGTTCTTATTGACCTATAGAATCCATAATAATAATGGGAGGGGGTTGTGTAATATCAATTAAATACTCACTAATTACCTTATTCTATACTTGTCAAGTGTGCACTATGTTGTCCCAAAAAAAATGTCGCTCATTTTTGGGACATCATATGAACTATCTTGGTTCAACAGACCAAAATCCTCTCTCCCCTTTTCAAAAAATATTTTGAGCATTCAAGTTCTTCATTTTTCAAAGCTTTTCTAATAATCTATAGACTATGTAGGCTTAAATCTACAAACTCTACAGATATGTTTCTACAGACTCAACATGCTTTAAATTAGAAGGTTCAATAGCTTCAAAGGCTTCTGTAGGTGAGTTCAATAAAAATAACAAGTTTTCAACACTTATTCATTTTCAGGATTGGTTCAATGCCTTGGTTCAACCAAAAATGTTCATCGACAAGATTCTAAGCAAGGATTGAACCATTGAACCGTTGAACCAAAATGATTCAAGGTTCAAGGGTTTAATGGGTTCAAGATTCAATGTCATTGGAAAGAGTTAAGCGCATTTGTCAAGGTTCAAAGTTCAATAGTTCCATGGCTTCAAACACTTATCAGAAAAAACAAAGGCTTGAACTATTGAACCGTTGAACCTTGAACCATTTTGGTTCAACGGTTCAATGGGTTCAATGACTAATTGGTTCAATGTGCTTGGTTTAAATAGATCAAAACACTTAGACAAAAATATGGCTTTAAACACAAGATTGAACTATTGAACCAAAGTTGGTTCAATCGATTGGTTCAATCAATAGGTTCAATGGATTGCCCCAAAGCCAAGTGCCCTTGCGGAGGGCAATGAACCAAGCTAGATTCCCTTGTAGAGGGCAGCAAGCAAAAGTGAATAGGGAATCCATTTGAAAAAGTTCTCGTGGTAAATTTATTAAGGACCATTTCCTTTAGAAAAAAATTATGAAAGAATTCCTTCAAACTTTTATCTAAAGGAAATAAGCCCAACGGAAGAGAAAAGCCTACATAAAAATGCTCAATAAAAAAAAGACAAGGAGATCAGTAGAAACCACCATGTGTCCCTTATAGAGTCAAAGCAAAAGCTGCCAAATATCATCTATTAGGACATAGTTTCTAATAAGTTTCAAAGCTAAAGAATGTGCCACGTGTTTTGTTATAACTTAGAAGAAGCTGACAAGTGTCAACATCCACAATTTCTTCCTTTTGTTTCATAAGGATTATGGTGGGCCCCAGGTGAGTTAATAAGGTTAAGCGAAGTGTGACAAGTGTCACCACTCACATGAATCCAAAATGAGTCCTGAATGTTTTTATAGTGTTTCTAGGAGCTCGATGGAAGCTGCCATGTGTCATCTTCTGTAGGACTCTCAAAAGTAGAAAATGCCATGTGTCACTCACTAAAATCAATGCAAAGTAGCCAAAGCATGCAAGAAAGACATGAAATAATTGCTAAGGAGGATGACAGACCCAAAGACATCAAATTTCTAACAATAACATAATTATTGATCTTTTTAGGCTTGAGTGCGGGCTCGAATGCATTCAAAGGCCAAAATACTAAAGGGAAGAACTATTGATGGAAGAGCGTAAATTGCCAACAAAGCCAAGGATATAGCCCAAGGGCTCAAATCATAGCAGAAAGAGGGAAAGGCCAAAATATCTTTAAGGGAGTTTTTTCTAGTAGGTGAAACAGTGGATCAATTTTATTTTTGAAGCATGCCAAATCAAAGATGTGGCCTATTTTTCTTCTTGGAAGTAATGACAAAAGGGACAGTTACACAGACAATAGATGATATAGACCCAAGAGAAGACATATGAGATGAAATGACATGCCATAGTTAAGGTAGCTACCCTATTCCAGCATGGTCATCCTTGACAAAATTGAAAATGCATTGAAGGCATTGAATACAGTTTGGGCCACCCCATGGAACAAAGTGCAAGGCCTTTCTTGGCTGCTATATATGTAATCTCTTTGTTTGTTTTAAGGGAGATCTCTTTGATCACAAAAACAAAACTCTACCCAAATTGAAAGGCGAATACAGAGACTTTGAGCTCAGATTATTGTTCATATTATTTTATCTAAATGAGAAAGAAAGTTACTTGTAGACTGTGTTTTGTCATAGCTTGGGCCATTTTAGGAGATTGTTCTTAGGTCTATCTTCTAGAAACATTCTTGTTTATTTAATCTAACAAGAAGAACTAGTGGAAGTGATAAGGAAGATGTCCTAAAGTCAGTTACTTTCAGACTTTGTGCTATTATTGTTGTTTTTAGTGTGTGTTTTTCTATTTCTATTTCTATGTTGAGGATTCTAGTATGACTTTGTGCCCCCATTATCCTTTGTATCTCACTCTTTGGGAAGTTGAAGTGGAGACTTTGTGCTACACTTCATTCTACCGGTTATTACACCCTATTACCAGTCACTTATCATACCTGAAAGAACTCTTGTTTTTCCCTATAAGACCACTTCTGAAAGAAGAGAAGTGCCTTCAGTGTTTTCACCAAGATTTTCTCCTTTGTTTGTGAACATCATCTTTGAAAGAAGAGAGATGGATGGTGTATCTTACCCCTAAGTGTTATTTTATGCTTATATATATAGTATATATCTCCTCATATTTATAAGGGAACCTCCCCTTAATGAGAGGAGAGATTTGTCCCATTTTGATGTGGTAAACCCGCACATCTAGATGACCAATCTCCCTATGTTGTGGTTGAAGAGACCTATTTTTCTCATCAGTTTGTTGGTGATAGAATATTCACCCAACAATTTTTGGCAACTCCACTAGGGACACAATAATTTTGTGTAGTTTGGAACCTCAAGTTTCAAATTAAAACATCACCTGTGTCTTACCCATTATCATCATAACCTTATCCATGTATTCTACTGTGGAAGAACGAACTACTCCAGTACTTTCCCATTGTTAATTTTTCCTCCCAGCTTCGTGCGATAGTTTTTGGTGACTCCACTGGGGAAGAGCACATAGTTTGAAGTCTCAAGCTTCAAGCTGAAGTAGATCCTACTCTTTTTCATTTTTTGTTCTACAATCTAGCAAATCCATGTTATACCAAAAACTAGAGATCTCAAGATGTTGTTGACCCTATTTTTGAGTTGGTGTAGCAAAGCAATTTTGATTTGTTTCCTCCGCAACTTCACCTTCAATGAACTAGGACTCTTCCTCCTACCCATACTAGGTCACCAATACAAGGCATAACTTCTTTCTTTATTGTTAGCTGAGCTTTGTCTATCCATACTCCACCCAGATTTGTGATCCCACTTCTACATAATCAAATCATGGCTCAAGGCCCCTGGGGTAACTCTTTTGGTCCACTAAATTTGACCCCACCTCTACATGAGCTTCCACACAATTCAAGGAAAAATTTCCTCGATTTTTTTGGTGATGGGAAATTTCACCCTAATGAACATATTACTTCCTTAAGCATAGCCTATGGTGTAATAGGTGTGGATTATGAAGACATAGTAGTCAAGCTATTTGTAGAGACACTACAAGGCACTGATGTAGACTAGTTCTACCATCTACAGGCTTGGTCAGTGACTAAGTGGAACACACTCAAAGCCAAATTTAAATCCAGGTTCAAGCCTGTAGAAGATGCACATGCCTTGCTGGCCCAACTCACATAGATGAAGAAGGAGCCCCATGAACCTATGAGGGACTTCATTGCCAATTTAGACAAGACAAGGAACAAGATTCTGATGATCACCCAGCTGATACCTAAGAATCTCAAGTGTTTCTTCATCAACTCATAGCTGCCTGAAGTGAGTTTTTAGCTGAGATGGGATAGACACATAGACCTTGTTGCTACTAAAGACTTGGATACTAAGCTAGAAGATGACCTTATCTTGTCTAAAAATATAAGGAGAGATCTAAATAGAGGTAAACCCTCTTCATCTTCTGAATATTCATCTATAGGCACCACTAATCAAATGGTACAAAAGTTGGCAAATGAACTTCTAGCCTTGAAAAGACAAGTGGACCAAGGTATGTCTGCTCCTCCTTATCAAGATATGCCAAGGACATTTTAGAACCAATCATGTCAAGGCAATGTTGCCAGAAATCAAGGGCAACCAAATCGTCTACTTTCCCCACAAGGGAAACTTGCCATCGAAGCAGTACCAACCAACTCAGTAGTTGGATATCTAGAAATAAAACATGATTTATCTTTCCAACTTGAGTTTGATCAAGAAAATGATGTTGATATCTTTGCATCAAACTAAGAAGAATTAGCTGGTGACTCCCACATTGGTTTCCTGAATTACCAGGATGAACCTAGAAGTAAAGGTGAAGTAGTCGAGGGAACATATGCAATGTTCACCTAGTCTAAGAACCAATTAGCCTAGAAAGATGATAAAGAAAAGATAGAGGAGTGACCTCAACCAATAATTTCAAATTCTAAACATGGGATCACTCTGCCTTTCTAGCCAAAGGACCCAGTGATTGCTAAGAATGTAAGTACATCAAACATCTCTACACCTTCTACTTCAAATTTATAGATCAGTCTTCCCACCCTAAAAACCAAAAGGATGAACTCCAATCCTCTCTTCATATTCAATTTTATTCATTTGACATAATTGACCGTGCCAAGAAAACCAAAACTCAAATGACTGAATTTAAATTCCTACAAGCCAACCCTAAGCAGTTGGACAGGTTGGTGGAGTGTGTGAAGAATATAGCCATCCCTGTAGGACAAGAGATTAGAAAGGTAACTCATGATCCCCCAAGGAACATGCCCATCCAAAAAAATCTTGTCATCACCCCTCCTGCTACCCCTAGGAAAATAGAGCCTTTTTATGTTTCCCTATTGATAAATGGTCACAAGCTGAGCAACTACATCATTGATTCTAGTGCATCTAACAACGTCATGCCTGCCAAAGTGGCATAATATCTTGGTCTTACACTAACCAAAACATTTGGTATATATTTCTCCATGGAGAATAAACAAGTGCCACTGCTAGGATAGATCAAGGATGCCTAATTTGCATTTGTAGTGTTCCCAGACAAAAGAATCAAGATGACTGTCCTGGTGGTCGACGTCCCAGCTTCATATAACATTCTACTAGGATGAAATTTTTGTAAGGATGTAGGAGGAGAGTTGAGCATGGACATGTCTAAGGCAAGGATACCTATCAAAGGCATCATGAAGAGGTTGCTCCCTAAAAATGAGGCAAAATATGTTATCTCTCAGACATTAATACCTGAAGCACAAATTCTATTTGAGTCTTCAGGTAGGGGTAATTATTTTTTGTCTACTAAGGATGTTCATGTTTTATCATATGAAAGTCCTGTAGGTGGTGATCCAAAGATTGATTCAAGAAAAACATCAGAAGAATCAGTAGGGTACAATATAGATGAAAAAGGATCTTCCCTCTTTAATGAATAAAAATCTGATAGAAGATCAACTTTTTATGATGTTTGGATCTAGGAATTTGATGGTAGCAATTCCTCTACCTATGTTAGAGCTGAGGTGGTGTTGATATCTCCTCAAGGGGATATTATTTCTCCTTCACATGAGTCATAATTTAGCAACACCAACAACACTGCCGAGTATGAATCTATGTTACTCGGGTTAAAGGCTGCTCAAGACAAAGGTGTCAAACTCCTTCACGTTAAAGGAGATATTGAACTGATGTTTTATTAGGAGTCTGATGCTAACAATCAAAACATGTGTTAGACTAAACTATCAGAACAACAAGCTATGATAGTGGACCATATTGTTGCACTCTAAGGTCAGCAAAAGGAACTCTCCACCAAGAGAGCAAAGATCTATGGTTTTTAGATTGAAGACCACATCTTGCCATGGGGCAAGAAGAGAGAACCAAAAGGAGTGCACAAGAGATGTGATTCCTAGTGGAGAGTTCCATTCACCCATCATTGATTTTGGGGACAAAATGGTTTCCTACTGGTTTATCAGGACAGAATACCATTTTCATTATCTCACAATGGGCAGCATCTGAATCACTTCAATTCTTGAAGTATCAAATAAATTCACCTATACATGTGTATATTTGTATAGTCTTTGTTTCTACTTTGTGTCATTTATTTTTATTTTTTGGAGCCTTTATTTTTGGGTAGCATGACTCCAAAACCCAATGGCATATTTCAAAGGCACTGGAGATTCTGGTTTTTACTCCCCACAGTTGTTTCAAGTTTTCAATTGAAGGAAGTTCCCTAACTGGAGCCAGTTGTTGTCCCCAAAAAAATGTCACTCATTTTTGGGACAACATATGAACTATTTTGGTTTAATAGACCAAAATCCTCTCTCCGCTTTTCAAAAATTATTTTGAGCATTCAAGTTCATTTTTCAAAGCTTTTTTAGAAATCTATGGACTCTGCAAGCTTAAATCTATGGACTATACAGATATGTTTCTATGGACTCAACATGCTTGAAATTAACAAGTTCAATAGGTTCAAAGTCTTATGTAGGTTAGTTCAATCAAAAGAACAAATTTTCAACACTTAGTCATTTTTAGGATTGGTTCAACCAAAAATGTTCATCAGCAAGCTTATAAGCAAGGATTAAACTGTTGAACCATTGAACTGTTGAACCAAAATGGTTCAAGGTTCAAGGGTTCAATGGGTTCAAGATTCAACATTGTCAGCAAGAGTTAAACACATTTTTCAAGGTTCAAAGTTTAACCATTCTGCAGCTTCAAACACTTAACAAAAAAACAAAGGCTTGAACCATTGAACCATTAAACCTTGAACCATTTTGGTTCAACGGTTCAATGGGTTCAACGACCAATTGGTTCAACACACTTGGTTCAAAGAGATCAAAATACTTAGACAAAAAGATGGCTTCAAATGCAAGATTTAACTATTAAACCATTGAACCAAAGTTGGTTCAATCATTCAATTCAATCAACAGGTTCGAGGGAGTGCCCCAAAGCTGAGTGCCCTTGTGGAGGGTAATGAACCAAGCTAAATGCCCTTATGGAGGGTAGCAAGCAAAAGCAAACAAGGAATCCCTTCAAAAAAGTTCTTGTGGAAAATTTGTTAGGGACCATTTCCTTTAGAATTTTGTTCGAAGGAAATAATCCTAACTGAAGAGAAAAGCCCATGAAAAAATGCCCAATAAAAAAAAAGACAAGGAGATCAACGAAAGATGCCACATGTCCCTTATAGAGTCGAAGTGGAAGCTACCAAGTGTCATCTACCAGGACACAGTTTCTAATAAGTTTCAAAGCTATGGAACATGCCACGTGTTCCATTATAACTCAGTAAAAGCTAACAAGTGTCAACATCTGTAGTTTCTTCCTTTTGTTTCATAAGGACTATGGTGGGCCCCAAGTGAGTTACTAAGGTTAAGCAGAGCGTGACAAGTGTCATCATCCACATGAATCCAAAATGAGTCCCAAATATTTCTACAGTGTTTCTAAGAGCTTGATAAAAGCTACCATGTGTCATCTTCTGAAGGACTCTCAAAAGTGGAAAACACCACGTGTCACTCACTAAGATAAGTAGAAAGTGGCCAAAGCAAGTAGGAAAGACACGAAGGAATTTCTAAGGAGGATGATGGACTCAAAGATGTCAAATTTATAGAAATAAAATAACTATTGATATTTGTAGGCGTGAGCATGGGCTTGAATTCATTCAAAGGCCAAAATGCCAAAGGGAAGAACCACTTATGGAAGAGCGTAAAGAGCCAACAAAGTTGAGGATATAGCTTGAGGGCTCAAATTGTAGCAAAAAATGGGAAAGGCCAAAATATCTTCAAGGGAGTTATTTCTAGTAGGTGAAATAGTGGATCAATTAGATTTTTGAATCATGCCAAATCAAGGATGCAACATGTTTTTCTTCTTGGAAGTAATGGAAAAAGGGATAGTTGCACAGACACTAGATGATCTAGACCCAAGAGAATACATTTGAGATGAAATAACATGCCATAGTTAAGGTAGCTGCCCTGTTCCAACATGGCCCTCCTTGACAAAAATAAAAATACATTCAAGGCATTGAATGCAGCATGGGCCACCCCATGGAACAAAGCGCTAGGCCTTTCTTGGTTGCTATATATGTAATCTCTTTGTTTGTTTTAAGGGAGATCTTTTTTATCATAAAATCAAAACTCTACCCAAATTGAAAGATGAATACTGAGACTTTGAGCTTAGATTATTGTTCATATTATTTTATCTAAATGAGAAAGCAAGTTACTTGTAGACATTATGCTATCATATCTTGTGCCATTTTAGGAGATTATTCTTATGTCTATCTTCTAGATGCATTCTTGTTTATTTAATCTAACAAGCAGAACTAGTGGAAGTGATATGGAAGATGTCTTGAATTCAGTTACTTTCAAACTTTGTGTTGTTATAGTTGTCTTCAGTGTGTGTTTTTATATTTCTATTTCTATGTTGAGGATTCTAGGATGACTTTGTGCCCCCATTATCCTTTGTATCTCACTCTTTGGGCAGCTGAAGTGGAGACTTTGTGCTACACTTCATTCTATTGATTATTGCACCCTGTTACCAATCACTTATCATACCTGAAAGAACTCTTGTTGTTCCTTATAAGACAACTTCTGAAAGAAGAGAAGTGCCTTTAGTGTTTTCATCAAGATTTTCTCCTCTGTTTGTGAACATCATCTCTAAAAGAAGAGAGATGGATGGTGTATCCTACCCTTGAGTGTTATTTTCTACTTATATTTATAGTATATAGCTCCTCATAGTTATAAGGGAACCTCCCCTTGATGAGAGGAGAGATTTGTCCCCTTTTGATGTGGTAAACTCACAAATCTAGATGACAAATCTCCCTACACTATGGTTTAAGAGACCTATTTTGCTCATCAGTTAGCTAGTAACAAAATATTCACCCAACACACTAATTTGCAAAAAAAAAACTCCTCCTCCTCCTTATCGTAGACCTTTTCATTAATGTCTTTGATCATGCATTAAAAAACTTCTTGTTCTTCAACCCATAACATTATGAGATCAGATTCCTAAGATATCCTTGGCACATGTGGGTTTTCCAACCAAGACTTGATTTTCCTTGATCTCCTAGGAGCTACAGATTATTGGGGTGAGTTTGTGGTTATGTAGGTAGCTTTGATTTTTCTTGCTCTTATCAGCCTTATTATATGACTAGGGATCCCTACCTCCATAATTCATCTTGTGCTTCAACCATTGTGATAAAAAACAACATTAGAGTCATAGTTGACATGGGTAACTCATGCACCTTGATTTGAATACCATTATACAACTTGGTTATCGATACATGCTACCCCAAATATTGCATGACATCTTATGGAATTTGAGAGTACAACTTGATAAAAAATAGAGCCTCAAGCCACCATGTGTAAAAATACCCTATTTTCTCATAATATTGCTCTGTCTTAGTCCAAGTCATGCCTATGAGGAAAGTAGTAGGCTAAAATTCCACATTAACATTAACTTGGCCTAGCAGGGACTTCTATTGGGTGAAGCATAACAATAAAACTAGAAACTAGTATTGGAAATTTTTTGAGCTACCTAAAAGTACCTTCTCAATATTAGTGGTAAGATCATATGTAATAAACTCAGGCTAATTGAGGTTCTCATTTTATTTTATCATGCAATTCACAATGTCAATTACTCCTTTTGTTGCTTGCTTGGCCTGATTTATTATCTGCCAAGACCTCTTTGTAATACACTCTACTAGAATGTGCATTGCAATGTCCTCAATGAAGTCAATTGGGGTTCATATAATTTCCCTAGTGATAAACTTGTCCTAAACATATGGATTAATTGGTGATGTGGTGGACTTGTATTGTAATAAGGATTTTCCATGATTCAGGAGGCATGTGGCTCTTGCCGTGGTCTGTGCATTGATCCAAATGGTGATATATCTAGATAAATGAATATCCCCTTGGTTGTATCTACTTAACAAGGTATGTATGCCCTCATCTAGTTACATGAATATAGGTAACTTGATTATCCTCTCTACATCAAAAACTCAAAATAGATCTTGAAGTGCAAGAGCTCGTATTTGTGTACCTAGTTTTGTTGATAGGGTGAAGAGACTAACTTTAGCCATTTACAAAAAGTTGAAGGCATCTAGGTCATTACATTTGGTTTGTTTAAGACCTATCCAAATACCCATTTCTTCCTTCTCTACATATATGATTGGAATCAACAACTTTCTCCTATCTATGACTAAACCTATAATCTACACTATTTGATTGATTTGTTCTACCAAAATCTAGGTATCAATTTTTTCACATGAGAGTATATCAAGATTATATAGTAGAATATTATTATTTGCCAAAGTCTATACTATTTTTTCATTGTTTCTCTACTTTATTTTTTGGATTTTATAATCTAATTTTCTCTTATCAACCTCTTTAAACGCATTGACTGCCTGTGCATGAGCACTCTTCCTCATCTTTAATATTTTGGCTTTGATGGTGACCTTTTTTGTCTCACAAATCTTTAAATTACCCCATAGCCTATCATGTATCAACTTGAGCTACCTTGATCAAGATGTAATATTTATAAATTCCATGTAATTAATGTCTTACATGACCATTAGTAGTCCATCTACCATGCTTATCTTGTCATTTCCACTTTCCTAGACTTTATTTGAAATCGATGTACTTTTTTTAATGGATTGCTTCTTAATCTCCTTTCTTTAGAAAATTACAAACAATGATATTTTACATTTTGGACTAACTTATTAAATGCATTTAATAAGTTTTATCATACACACACATAAGAGCCTCTTGGACTCTGTAAGTGCATAATAACATATGAAGTCATAGATGGAATAAGAGTCTTTAGCCAAGGACCAAAAAATCCAATAGTTGAAGAATGACCTCACTACCCACTCCTAGACTATAGGTATCCTATTTTAGAGAGAATAAAGAATGCAGTCATAAACTTGAAGATAGTGTTTGGGTTCATCATGGACTCAGAGTGACTGAGTGAACATGTGAGTTTAGCTATAAACTTAAAGTATCAATCCCTTTCACTGATGACATGTTTCATCATGGCACTTCTCAAGAAAGAAGGGAGTTCTTTAAATAAAAGGCATGCCATTGGACCAAGGAAGTGGGCTTTATTTTTAATAAGAATTTTAGAGGTAGTTTAGAGGGAGACACACATCAACTCTATGCTTCTTACATATCCCTAATATTTCATAAATGAAACTCCATCTATTAGTCTCTAGGTAAACAAGATGGAGACACTAGGCATAATCACAGAGAGCCACTCGCTTGATGAACTTAAAATATTTTCAAGTGTTGAAATGTCATAGGTTCACGGGTGAATTCCACATACCCTTAAGATTAATGTCATGGGTATCCTTGAAGGTATTACCTAGTACTACCTTAAAACCTTTAAGGTTTATCATACACATGTTTTAATGGTATCTCCTAAGATATACCTTCAAATTTTTGGGTTCACAATAGAGTTTAAAATCAAATACAAGATCCTAAAATAAGAAGCTAATTATTTTCCATAATTTTGCTCATTATCATTTTGTATTGTAATAAAATAAATGGTTTAATATTGACTTAATAAGCTATTTTTCTATACGTAGTTATTCTACTCTAATGCATGTTTGAAATGTATCTCCTAGGAGATACCTTCAAAGTAGGATGAAGCAAGAATTGAAGTATGAAGTATATGATATTAAAAGATATTATTTTATTGGATTGACATAAATCATGTTGTTACAAAAAATGTTATGCATTACTTTTTTAACATTTTAAGGTTTTAACATATCTTCATGCTTATGTTTTGGTATAGATATATCTTTATCTCCTACATACAGGTATAAATTATATTAATTTTATAAATACCCTGATTAACAACTCTTCTCATGTCTTTTGCAAATGTCCAGTTGAAAAATCATATGTCAATAGCTTTCTAATGTGGACACTATCTTTCTTTCATAAATAATGGTGAGTTTATTGCTGAAGGAAGAATACACAAAGTGGCAAATCTAGATGTTAAATATTTAGAACCCATAAATATCACTTCCACATGCCACAATGAGAAAATACCTATTAGATGTGTAAGTGTTAATATGACTAAAGCTTTTGATTCAACTCTACTACTTCCATTTCCTGTAGTTTTTGTGGATAATTTGGGGGATGTAGTTGATAGTTTTACTATATGGAGCACAATAATGATGCAACATGCCATAGATAAGTTTTCTATAGACAATGACATGGAACAAAGTAAAAATAATTTGCATCTAGATATGCATATACAACCATTGCAATAAGAAAACCCTTAATTGGATTCATTTGTTTGATATATTAATGATCTTACCACATTTCAAAGCCTAAGAAAAAAATTTGTTGTGAAAAAGGTACATTTGTTGCATAAATGTATATCTCTTGTAAATGATGAAAAAAATGATTTTGGTTATGTTGAATTTACACATCTAGGGGAGATTTTTGGTTGCATTCTTGTCCTAATGTTAGAAAATGAATTAGGAATTTACATAAGGCATGTTATATAACATTATGAGACTTGCATTATAGAGGAAATTGAAACATCTATTGTTAGATGGCCTTCCAATAAAATAGTGGACACTAAGACTTGTAGAATAATCAATTTACCATACATGACACCAAAGGAGAAATAAATTAGAAACTTTTGGAACATATTATATAATGAATCCACTCCTTTCCTAAAATTTATAACACAAAGGCATCCAAAAAAATTACCTCATTCCTAAAAATGCTTGGGTTGAAAAAGAAGTCAGCCAAGCAATTCAGTTAGCCAAGTGGAGTTTGATGAAAGCATAGCTAGTGAGATTACAATAATCTATGCAGATAAATGTTACACTAAAAAATGTTTTCAGTCAGGACTAAAATTTGAGATTTTAAAATATGTAAAGATGAAGTTGCTTTATTATACCACAATAGATAAGAGTCAACATGTCTTGGATGCCCTTTCTATCAATTTGTTTAAGAAAAATAAAAAAAAGCTAGCATTGATTTTTAGGGTACAGAGATTTGTTTCAAATATTGGCTTAAAATTTATGGATTGAATAAAAGTAACTTTTTTGACATTCAAAATTGTCACAAAAATGTGGAAAGAAATGCATTACATGTAAGTTGATTTTGACAAAATCCACAAAAGAAGGCAATGGTAGCTATAGATTTGTTGGACCAAGTGGTGGATGATTTTGTAGATGTCTCTCCATGACTAACATGCCAGGGAGATATAGAAATCTCATGAGAAAATGTTTGACATCTTCTAGCATCTTTTACTCAAGAATTTATGAAGCACAACATCAATGTACATCTATCAAATATAAAATATGAGCCAATATCCTAGCCAAAATTTAGTAACATATGGAGAACTAATTTTTATGATGTGACCATTGCCATGTCTGATGACTTCACTAGGTGTAAAACATGCATATTTTTGACTCAATAGAAATGCTTTGGGTCTCTCTTTAGAGATGAATAAGAGCATATCAATCAAAAATTCATGATGCACTCAAATCAAATAATTTTTGGAAGGTAAATGTACTACACACATAAATGAATATCAGAGTAATACCCTAAAGAATGCCTCAGTGTCATTCATGACAAGGTAAAACATAAAAAAACATTTGTGCCAAGGATAGTGAAAAAAATAAAATTAGTTACTAATAGAATATTATATTTTTCAATGGCATGGATTATAACACATGGTCATGGTGTAGGTGGATATGGGCATTTTTTATCGTATGTTCTTGGATGGTATAACTTTACTATCACCTCATTGAATAAGTGATTCAAGGATATGGAAATAATAGTGCTAGATACTTATGGATATTTACTATATAAACTTGGACCTTCAAAATATCCATTATATGATGCACTTTTGTCTAACCACTGCTACCCTGAATGAAAGAAATACAAAAAAGAAGCACAATCAATTGGTGCCTTCAATAAACTTCCTTCGAGTCTATACCTTAAAATAGATAACTATTATGGAGATAATAAGAATGGGTACTTCCATCCATAATTATATTTAAAAAATGTTGAACCTTATATAGAAGTAATGTTACATTTACAATTTCTTAAAACCATGTCTTTTTGTACAAGTATGTGTTGCAATATTTATCTCTCCTTGTTTGCAAAGGTGTTTTCCTCGATGTTGAGGTTGGATTTATACCTGTAAGACATACCCATGAGGACATCGATGACACAACTAGAAACCTATCTAAATTTATAAAGAGAAAAGATGTATGGAGTGTGGGAAAGATGATGGACACTTATAAGACATGTGAAAATAAAAGAAACTTCATGCCATATTTGATTGAAGAGGCAGTGTATTTTAAAGAGTATGTTAATAGTTACCATTTTAAGGAAAGAAATGAAATAGTATGCTTGACAAAAGGTCAATAATTTCTTTTATATATGGAACAAGGTCAACCCATTATGCATTGTAAAAACTCTATAAGAGCTAGAAATTGGTCCCCCCAATTACATTATGGGGAACAAAAGAAAATGTTGATCTAAATGTTCCAGAAGGTAATTTGACAAAAATATATTTCAAAGACTTGAAAAATAGGGAAATGTCGCAAGACTTTAATGCTTCTAAAGAATTAGATAGAAGTATAAAATAAAGTAAAAAAGAAATTAAATATAACTTGAATAAGTATGTACAAAATTTCAATGAATTTGATTTGACTGGAAATAGTAAGTGGAAGGGTATAGCATATTACTTCTAAAACATCCATGAAATAATTAAAAAATACATGTTCCCTTCAAAAGTTGAGTGAACATGAGATTTTTGGCCTAGAACTAACTCATCATGACATACCCCTACATAGAGATCTACACAAAATGGTTCATGATAGGACCCTTGATTTTATAGTGGCATCTATAGATACATATATTGGTCCAAAAAGTAAAAGAACAATAATTGCATTTAATCTAACTCAAGATGTGTAAATCAAAGATATGTTTTTTGTTAGACCTGATGATTCTATAGGAGTGGAATACACAGTATGGGTTACTAGAGCTAAAATCAATATTAAGATACTACAAACAAATGGGGATATAGAAAAAAGGGTTAATGTATCTTGGTTCATCCCAATTCATGTAGGGGAAAATGATGTAGAAGAAGTAAAAATTTATTTAGGATGCTTGGAAAAAAATAGAATCCAAACGCAACTAACACATCTTTACCATCCATACTCATAGATAGTATCATCTACACTTAGAAACCAAATAAAAATTGGAGAGGTCATACACTTGTTCTCACTGATTTTTTGAAAGGCATTGTAACAGGATATTTGAATGCATAATCCCACTAGGCACTAACAAAAATAGTGATAAAAGGATTGGGAAATTTGAAATGGTGTTTCTCTAATTTTGGAATGAGAAATATGAATTTTTTTTTTCAAAATTTAGTCCATTTTTAGAGAATTTATAATATTTTATTATTTTATTTATTTATAGTGGCAATTCACATTTTGGGTCTTGAGAAATAAAGTTCAACATTTGAGTTTTATATTTTCTACTAAGACAATTTAATATTTTTAGTAACTGTGCATCTATTTAATACCATATGATTGTTGAAACATAATTGTGCATTATTCAAAATGGTCTTCAATAAAAGGTCTTCATAATTTGCACATCTAAGAATTTAGTACACTATGGCTTTTGTGTTTCATAAAATACAATTTGGCATTCTCGTGTTTATGCCTTAAAATGTGCATCATTCAAGATTTGTTCTTTGGCATTTGCATATCAACAAATATTACTCAGCTTTTCAAGTGGCACCCAAGATTGTGTGAGATAATACGAGATAAAATTTTATGGTCATAAGGATGTCCCTCAAATCAAGTTAAATAAATATTTCATGATCTAATCAATTGATGACATGTGGCATCCTAATCATCCCAAGTGATCCAAATCACATATCAATCAAGTGAATGATTGATGTATGAGTTATGTTTCCTTAAGAAATATATTTCCAAGTCTTATAAATTTTTTAAATTCATGGTCTGTGAACCAATTTGAATGGTCTCATAATTTGGACTTATTGCAAATATATAATGTATATGTGATTTATTTGTTATAAGTCCAAATAATGATTGGTGAAGTCCAATTTATTTATGATAGTTTTCAACTACTAATAAATAAATTATTTACAATAATTTCAAATAATTTGGACTTATCATATATACATTATACATATATGAGTTATTTATAATAAGTCTAACGTAATCTCGATATTGTCCAATTTAATCTAGATACAAGCCAATTTATTTTTGATAGTTTTTGAAAATTTAGATTATTGATAAGTCCAAATTATATGAAATAGTCCTTATAATGAATTACATAATATCTATAAATCATGGTTTGTGAACCAGTTTGAATGTTCACATAATTTGGACTTATTACAAATATATAATATAGATGTGATTTATTTGTAATAAGTCCAAATAATTCTTGATGAAGTCTAATTTATTTATGATAGTTTTCAACTACTAATAAATAAATCATTTATGATCATTTTAAATAATTTAGACTTATCACAAATACATTAGACAAATATGAGTTATTTGTAATAAGTTCAACTTAATCTCGATACAGTCCAATTTAATCTAGATATAATCCAATTTATTTCTGATAGTTTTTGAAAATTTGGATTATTGATAAGTCCAAATTATATGAAATATTCTTTATAATGAATTAAATAATATTTTTAATTCATATACAACCAAATGTCACAACTCAAGGTAAGAAGAACTGAGTCAAAATAATCACATGAAAACTAATGAAGCTAAATCCACCTCACACATCCCAATCAACCCAACCATAAGTGGCCCTAGATCACCCCAACCATCAATTGGATATGAATCAGGGAAATAGAGAAAGGGCGAAGAAAAGAAAATGAAACCAAATAAGCTTGATAAAAAGTAAATAAATTATCAAAATATATAAAATGAACCACTTAAACCAACCCACCAAGATCCATTAACTTAGTAATTGATTATGAGTGCAAGCCACTTTATGAGCTTTTCAATTTATGGACCATATTCTATTCAAGAATATAATGTGACTCATAAATCCTTATACCGTAATTTATTTGGAAGTCATCTTCACATAATAACTTAATAGATGTTGATGAGTTAAAATAAAACTTATAAAAATAAGAAAATAGTTCTAGCCAACTAAAAATTAATAAATTAAAATTTTATGTAAATCTATGGGTCATATTTTAACCAAATTAGACTTTACTAAAAATAGTAAAAGTTTTAATATCAATTTTAATGACTAAATGCAATCATAATAAATAAATATAATTAATTGATCAATTTTTTCAAACATAATTCAATTTAAGAATAACATAAATAATTTCAAACATCAATACCAAAATTATGCCACTAATTCCAACATGATTTTCACAAACCTGAGTCAACCCCATAATGATCCAATAATGTAACAAAATTCAAATGTATCATGTAGAGAAATAAAAATAATAAAATATTATTTTTCCACAAAACTCTTCAAACTATTTTGAACCCAATGGAGACTCATTATGTCATTGAACCCAATGTATGGCCATGGTTCAAAATAACCAACATGATAGTAATGCTTAATATTTTTTTATAGAATTGACAACATCTATGTTATGGTTTTTTAAATATAAAACCAAATTAAATACCAATATATTTGAGACAACCCAATTATATCCATTCACACAACAACTTCAAAAAAAAAAAAACAAACTATCCAGGTATTCAAATCTTTAAACATAATAAATCAACACACATATAACTAATAAAATGTAGCCCCATTATTTATTAAAATAACTTAATAGTGGTACACAAAATTCTAGATACCAATAAAATAGACATATATGTAGTAAATATATGCCCAAACAACCATATATGAAATCCAATCTTCCAAAGTTTTATGTAAAAATAGTGCCCAAAATCCACATGCCTTGAACAAAACCAGTTAAATAATATAAGCCAAAACAAACCTTAGTTAACTTTACTAAAATCCCACATGGTTGACAAGATAAATGGTTCAAACTATGGTTTAATCTCTCAAAAAACCTCATGTAAGACTTCATTACATTCCCCTTGGCTGCCCTATAAATTTTTTTGGTAGTCTCCTGAAGGTGGCAAGCTCTTCAAAATTATCGAGTCCAAATGAACCAAATAAAACCTAAAAACCAAAAGAATAATATCAAAATATTTTCATGGTCAGTTAAACCAATAACATGACCCTAAAATCATATGGAATATAAAAATAACACTAATTAATTACCAATTCCCCCAAGGTGGGTCAAACATCCAAACAACCTAAACACATGTCCAAGCCAAACTTAGTTATCAAAACAATGTCAAACAAGAAAACAATGACAAGGGTCCTTTAATGCTTAACCATTATACACAAGACTAAAACATATAGCATATAGAATATATCCATAATTACCTACCACCATAACTTTTTTTTTTAAACATTAAATTAGACAACATCGAGATAACCAAACAAGGTACTAAAAAGTCAATAATCAAAATGATTGAGAATACACAAGAGAAATAGGTGACCAAATACCTTATCAAAGTTGATAGGCATGGAATCAATGCAGAACATAAAAAATTAGAATGATGAAAATGATGATATGAATAAGTGATCAATAGTCACTAAACTAATTATGACACATCAAAGGGAAATATTTTAGGCTAATAGTGTGTAATAATTCACTATTAGCAATTAGTCTAGGATTACATGAGTTCCTAAAGGAAACACTCTAACTCACAAATAAGATCAAAATATGAAGCATAAATTATGTTCTCTCAATAGATAGAACTATTTGTAACACACATGCATTGGGAATGAGTTAGTTTTAAATAAGATTATAAAGAGGGTATTTATAATAAATACCTCTCACCAACCATTCACAAAATTATGATAAGTATCATGATCCTATAAAGTGAGACAAATATTCAAAACACCTAAGTAAACTTAACTAAATAAGGTGCGAATGGAATCAAATAGTGAAAATGGCTAGGGAGATAACCTTGTTAACCCCTGATAGTGAAACTAGATATAAAATAACCCTGTTCATACCAACATGCCTCTTTAAATATAACTTAGGAGTAATATGAAATAAAAATATGTAAAACATAGTAAATGGGTCCTAACAACCAGGGTTGATGAGGTACCCATGTATAAAATAATCCCCTTGATTATAAGAAATAAGGAAAAAACCTATAGGAAAAAAATCCCCCCATGAGAGGATGAGGAAATAAATTCAGACTCTCACTAAAATAGCATTGAAATATAGTGTCCCTATGGATACCAATCTATCTTATCAGAAATCATAGATTGTGAGTTACTATAATTATCAAGTGATTTAAGAAATGGTGATGAATACATGAATCATTAAAATGAAACATTGAATGCTAAATAAATGGGTAGTGAAATGAACCCAAGGAAGAATTGCCTAAACACCCCTCCCCCCTCAATGGTGAACTAGATGAAGGTAGAAATACATGTCTCTACTGATGTAGCTAGTGAAAGTGGTGATAATTGAACCCAAAGATGGTGTCACTAAACAAGGGTTTCAAAACTATGAAGGACATTAAGGCATAATATATCCATAACGTGGCTAGAAATGTTGTTTGACAAACCAATTAAAAACCAAAATAATTCCAAGAAGTAAACAAACTAAGAGACATATGAGTAGATGAAAGCACAAATCTAACATCATTTTGTGAATACTAGTACATGCTAGAATAGCTCTAAAACTATTGGAGACTTCAAAAAGTGATAGAGATATTGAAGATAAAACTAAGGAAAATATAACTAAAATATATGATAATGAGACATAAAATGGTCCTTAGATGGGTTTTGGAATACAAGTGCCTAATAAGATATGCATTTATAATGGAGTAATTTTTTTATCATGAGAAAAATTACCAAAAAAATCAAGGTGCTAAGAAAGTGGGCTTGATATATGTCCATTGAATCATGCAAGCACTAAGAAAGGAGATTGAAGGAGACACAAACTCTATAGAAATATGTTGAATGAAGGATAGTCTAAACTAAATGTGAATGTTGGATGAAGTTGAGATAATACCAACTAGGCATGTAGATGAAAAAAGAACACTGATGTGGAAAAAGAGCTTTTCCATGAGGGGGTTTGACCACCTATTAGACCAGGCCTCACCCATCAAGATTCATCAATGAAATTATGTCACATAGGGTAGTGTTACTTTCCACCATGAGTGACCAAATGAAGTGGCCACTTGTACAATTATTTTTTTGACATGAGAAAAAATTGTCAAAAAAACTTGATGTGCAATTTTTTTTGAGTGAGAAAAAATTGTAAAAAAACTCAATGTAATTTTATTTTTGGCATGAGAAAAAATCATGTAAAAAAATCAACTATCTGGCTAATTTAATCTTGAGTTCAATTAGCCATAGAATGTTTTCCTTGTCATCTATTGGTTCTAGAAAGGTTTCCACTTTGTATTTGGTGTTGTCAATGTTGTAGTCATTTAATAGAGTATTTCTCATGGTAAAAGAAATTTAAGCACACAAATGTGTAAACAAGAAATGGGCACAACACACCAACACAACTCAAACCCCCCCCCCCCCCCCCCCCCCCTCCGATTCACTAAATAAAGAACTCCCACAAGATAAAATGATTTTTCACTTTATAAGTAGCAAGGTTATAAAGTCCACTTGTAAACAATAGATAAGTGGTATAGAGTACAATGTGTAATAATTGCCAAAAAAAAAGGTGATGTTTTATAAGTTACAATTTTTCAATATAATTATATATTTTGAGAGTACCACTAAGAAGTACATGAAAAATCATGCACTTTTAAAAAAATAACTAAAAAGGGTTTTAGATGAGACTAAAAGGAGTCCCAAAAGGTACAAAATGGATGACATGATCACAAGGTTTGTGACAAAGTACCAATTTATAAATAACCACTAATCAAAGGTATAAATAATATGCACCACCACAAATAGTGTATAAAAATAACCCAAATAATTAAAAAAATTATTCAATGAAGTTGACCTACAATGTCACCATGCACAATGGAGAGGGAGTCACCCAAAAAATCATCAAAGTTAGTGGAACTACCACCAAATATAGCATAATTTTGGATCAAGTTATCTTGAAGTGGATGAGAAGCCAAATTTGACCCAAATTTTTAAAAAATGGTACATTTTCCATGTCACTAAAAAACCATAAATAAACAAACCGTAGTCAATTATGTCTTCTAACCTAGATTTGAACACATGAAAAATGTGATTTTCTAGCAAACTCAAATGTGGAAAAATAAGTAACTTTTGGGTTTTGTGTCTTTTGATTTAAAAATAACATGAAAAAAATAATGTTTTTTTTTTTTTTTTTAAAAAATAACTTAAAAAAACAAAACAAAAAATTGTGAAAGGACGAAGGCTTGGGTGGAAGCCAAGCCTCACACCCTAGGATTTGACCTTGGGGCATGGGGTGAAGCCCCACACAAAAGCTGTGACTTGGGTGGTGGGTCAACCCCCCCCCCCCCCCCCACTCGAAGAAAAAAAAACAACTTACAGTCATGGTTGTAAGCCAACAACTTGCAAGCTAGCCACAAGCCTCAAGCTTAGCTAGTGTAAGACGTACAACTTACAAACTATTTTTTTTTTAAATTTAATTTTTGTTTAAAAAATTAAAAAAACACTCACTCTTTTTTTATAGAATTTTTAGTTGTGTTTTTTATAAGAATTAATTTTTTTTGTCGACAAAAACAACTAAAAAATTATAATGATCCAGTATGACAGGAATTTTGAGAAGCTAGATTTAGAGGAGAATTTGAGAAAAAAATTAATTTAAAGGAAAAAACATATTTTTGAGAAAAATAACTTCAAATCATTCCTTCAATTCACTCAATGTCTTCCAGATGCATGCATAATTTATTCAAAATATCCTTCAATAATGAAGCCTCCAATATTCAATTGAAATGAAATAGGAGGAGAATTCACCCTTATTTAACACTCTATATGCAATGGTGAGCTCTATTGTGGTCCAACAAGATCCAAGAAGAACCTACATAAAATACTCAATAGGAACCCTCCCCAAACTAATTATTTTCTAAACCTTTCTAATTCTCAAGATCATCCAAAGGATGCAAGAGAAGAGCATAATCAATATTGTAAAAGATCTTTTAAGAGGATTTTCAAGGTATTCAGCCTATTCTGATACCATATTAGAATCACCTATGAATGAGACATCTAAGATCAAATATTAGAAGATTAAACATAAAACTTTGTTACAACAAATGAAACTACACAAGAATAGAATATAGATAGATTGTATTTAGTGAATGGATATGTAAAAATCATGGGTTTTACATAGCTCACAACTCTATTACTCATAGATATCACAACACACTAAGTTAATATAGTACACTATCATAATGTCTCCATCACTAGAATGCTTAATACATAAATGTCATAAGGGCCAAGTAACTCCAAAATCCTCACTATAATCTACAATACTCCACACAATGCTCATTATCTCATTATCTCATTAATGCCTTGGAGAATAGTCCTTATATAGGTAGAGGTGAGGAAATAATACACATCTATTTAGCAATGAGAACATGGGTTAGTTGCCAAGTGAATGGTAACCTCATGTGCAACATGTCAAGCCCCACATGTCAACATTGGTTATCAAATGAATAGTGTAACCATGTTGACTAAAAATAGGCATGTGTATGTGCAACTAATGAAATCATTATTACACCTAAGTGACCTTAATATTCCACTTAATAAAGATAAATATATGTGTAGGAAAACCATATAATGGATTTAAAAACTTACACCAACACTTCCTATAAGTGTAGCTTAGGTGGGTGTAAAATTTGGGTCCTAGTAATAAAGGTAATAAGAATGGATAGATGTCTCCACACCATAAATATCATCTATAACCCCCCTAAAGTTTGTAAGTATAATACATGCTCAAATACTAGACATTAAATTCAATTGAGAATGTATCTAGAGCAATGTTTAAGAACAAGTTTGTTTATATTATGAGCAGAACTAACCTTCTACTAGATCAAACCTCATCTGATGATCTTAAATATTTGAAAGTAGTATACAATGGTGTGTGACATGAAATTCTAGGGGTGACAACCCCTAATGAGGTCTAAGAGTAGTGCCTCTTGTGCACTCTTTGTCACAGTATAGGGTGAGGTCAAGGGGTAGATTCCTCAATGCCAAACACAATTTGGATAATGTATGTCCCTTGGAATTGATTAAGATTCACTAAAATTTCTTAAAAATACTCCTCAAAATAAATGTTTGTTTCTATCAAAAATGCATCCATTTAGTACAATAAGTGCATGCTTTTAATGTAATATTATCTTTTTAAAAAATGTATTAAAAAAAATAATGGTGTGAGGGGGAGTTGAACCTTTGACCTCACACCACCACTTTTTCATCAAAAAATAAACCCCACCAGCTAGGCTATAAGTTCTTCATGTATTAAAATGCACAAATTAATATTTAAAGAGTTTAAGTACTATTTTTTTGTTAATTTAAAATGTGAAGCATGCATTAGAGTTGGTTGTGTTAAAATCCATGTGGACTGTGTGGTAGGTTTGTAAAATTATGTGGAGGGCACCTTTGAATAACTAAATTTTAATTCCTTTTGGATTCTAGATAGACATAGCAGTCTATTTTAGATATTTTCATAGGTCTTCATACATATACATGTTGAGTTAGCACGCCTAATTGAATATGTAAATTGATCCAAGTGTTTAGGTAGAATTACATGGATTGTAATAATCATGTAGGTTATATGTGAGTTCCATGACCAAGAAATATAACCAAAATTACCTTCAAATTAGTCATAATAACATAAAAATGTGAAACTCCAATTCAACAAGTTGTGGAAGCTCTAAAGACAAATAGATGATAGAAGAGGCTTGTAGATTTGAAGTTTCCATAAACCAAAATTTAGGCATCCAACAGATTAGCATATGAGGATTTAAAGCATGATCTATAGTAGATATATTTGAATGGTGAGTAGTCCATGTAAGATCTAAAGATAAACATGCAACTAAGGTGTCATATTTTGGCCTCATGTTAATAATGTGTGGTACTTGGCACTAGAATATGTAGTGATTGGGCTTGTGATAACCAAGGTCAATGTATTTATCTTTGGAGTGGTGAAAATATCCAAAATACCATGTGCAATATGTTAATGTATCAACATCCATGTGAAGGGCTTGAACCATTGTAGATGATGGGGAGATATAGGGTGGTTGATGTCAATATGGAGTTATTTACCCCATGTATGCCTCCTTATATATTTGTAGATTGAAAGACCTGCAAAAAAACTTATAGGGATAATACACATACAAATGCAAATACATATGAAAATGCCAATATTGTAGGAGAATAAAATACTAAATATTTCAAATAATAAAATAAAAAAATGTTTGTTTACCAGCCCCAAACCTTTGATATCATGTTATATTATAGGATAATAACATGTAAGAGTTCACTATCAGTGATTAGGATAAGATTATATGAGTTCCTAAAGGAAACACACTGACTCACAAATAAGATCAAAAGATGAGGAATAAACTATATTTTCAATAAATAGAACCATATGCAATAAACATGCATTGAAAATGAGCTAGTTTCAAATAAGCTCACAAAGAGGGTATTTATAGTAAATAACTCTCACCAACCATTCACAGTGTAGACATCCACTTCCTAACACTATTATGGTGAAATTGTCAAGCTTACTTGAAATGCACTCAAAATGCGTAATTTAGACCAAAATCACATAAACTAACTAAATGGTTTGATCTAGTCATATACAAGTGCCAATTTATACTAATGTATCCCTAAATGGTGCATTGCATTTTATGTGATTATTAACTTTGATCAAATCATTTCGATTCAAAATGACAAAAATGCATTTTGGTTTTCTAGATCAATCTTTTCTTCTAATTCAGAAGCACACATCATGTTCATGTGTTATTTTGTGTCAACAACATCCTAAATGGGATGATGGTTTGTAAATAACTAACATCACTTTCTAATTATTCTCTAGTCAAATTATAACCTAGTAATATGACTTTTTGACCAGTTTGATTAATTGTGCACCAATTTCCAAAGAATTGCACTAAAATTGATTAATCTTAGGAAAATTAAACTAAATTAATAAATTAAGTAAGAATTACACGAAATTTATTGAATGTTTATTTATTATAAATTGATTCCTGTTAACTACATCATTAAGTGAGGTCATTTGTGGAGTGGCATCTATAAGCCATAAATGCAATAAATATCAGGATAATGGCTTCCCATGTCTCTTTAATGATCTTTCCTCCCAAATCATTATGAGGATATTTATGTATTTTATTTACATAATTGGATTAATTCATGTCCACACATCTTCATCTTGATATGGGTTGTCCTGGTTGATCCTAATCAATTTGGAAAATCTATAAATAGGAGGCCTCTCACTTACAATTTAAAGATTAAATTATGTAAAATTATAATGCATGATTATATCTACAACCTTTCTTTGTGTTCATTATTGTGTTTTATTTGTAATAATATAGCTTCATTTTATAGGCATATTAGTGATTTCATATCTTGAGTCTAGATTGTACTTGGTTTTCTTTAGATGGTGATGAGCTTGGACTTAAAACTATTGTTGAAGACTTGAAATCCAAAACAAGGGGAAAACATGCTTGAATTTGTTTATGGATGATGGGAAACTCGTGGGAAGGTAATTAGTATTTGCTTTCTTTCATTTGATTTTTATTATCATTTGCACACCCTATTTAAATAGGTTGGCCTAGATTGTTAGTTCTTATACATTTTTTTTGTGTTTTTCATGACTAATGCTTGAACTAATAATATTTGTAATCAATCTATACATATTATCATTCCTAGTGGGATAATGCATCCCTATCAAGCAAGGAAGACATTTTGACAATCTTAGATTTCCATTAAAGTCATTAAAAAGTCCTTTAACATCAATTTTTAGCTTGTTTTTCTCATATTTTTTGACATTTTTTGTTGATACATAGATCACATAATGACCAAAATAGATTATGGGTGATCAGAATCGATCAAGGCTAACCAACATTGTTTAGGTTACAGTGAAAAATATGTTGATAAATTTGCATTTTAATCTTTATTCAAGTTTTTAGTGGTCAAATTGAATTTATAAGTTTCTAGTTTGAACATAATTCTTGATATATAAATTTACGTTTGGATATTTTTATCCTAACATTAAACTAACAAGTATTTTTTATCGTATCTTTTTTGTCTAAGGGTTCATAGGTGACTGTTATTGATTAGTTTCAACCAATAATGGTTAAGTCTCTGACCAATATTGGTCTTGCAGCAACTGACATCGATCAATAGTGATTGACGTCGATCTCTATGTTTTTAAAACCTAGAACCCAAGAGTAATAAATCCAAACTTATTTGTTTAAACATCAATTTTTCTTCAAAGATAAACAAGACTCTCTAATTTTTTATAGGACCCATAAGGAAAAGTGGTTAATTTGAGCATAATTAGATCAATAACCTTCCCTTTGGTGTTTAAAAGGTGCCTAGATCTTACATGTTTAAATCTTGAACCTTCCTTGTGTTGTTTGAAAAGAATTTAGATGGTTTAATTGAATGATTTTGTTAATTTTTTTCAAAGTTTTTGAAAACTAAGTCTAAGGAGCCAAGAAATTCACTTAACATTTTAATTTGGTGTATAAAATGAACTTCCATTTATATTTCAAATTTCTTGAATTGTTTTATGCAAATCATCTATTGTTTATTAGATTTTTTGAGAATAAATAATTGCATATGTATGCTCTGCCTCCATCCCCTATAGGAAACTTGGGTGACCAAAAATGCATTTTCATTGATATTGTGCCTTTATCTAAGGTGTGAAAAGGAAGCTGTCTACACTCTCCCAAAACCCGTATGGTTTGGGTGATATAAAAACAACCTTATAGCCTTTTCACTTAGATCATTTTATTTCATGAAATTGGATTGTGGAGGGGAGGTCATTACCTCTATGTGAGTTCTTTAGGGAAGATTTAACATAGGGCTTCATCTCTCATTATTATTTTTAACCCCTCTCCACTAGGGGGTATATAAATTGGGATCACCTCGTTAGGATGGTAGTTTGAGTAGTTAAACCATCTTCATTAGTGGTAAGCTAGCCCAAAATGTATGATCAATTAGGACATCACACTAAAATGAGAAATTTATGGATGTAGTGGTTTTTAAAAGGATAAAAACTTTTCACAACAAGATAATTAATGTAGATTCAATTGACATGATGCATCCCTTGTGTTAGCCACACTTGGGACCATCTAAACGGTCATAAATTATAAGTTTTAGAAAACCTACATGACACATAGTATTTTTTATGCAAGGTGCACTCGAATATCCATGTCATCATATTATATCTTTGGATAAGGAGGGGTGTGAAACACCCTACTAATTAATGTGATTTTATTTTGCATGAACAATTTAATTCCTCCCAAATGCATGTATAAATATGGATTTCAATAATACAAAGTAACCTTGTCAGTTTAGGGCTTAGGACGATTACTTTGTTGCATTCATCTTTTAGTCTTAGCTTACTTGGTCTTGATTTGATTCAAAACTTGATTGTAAAGAAAGATCATAACCAAACACATTGTCCACCATTTCTTGAACAAGGAGGCATTTAATTGGTCAAATCTAAATCAATCTTTACCTTGTTCAAACTCTCATCTCAAACATTTATGTTTTTATTGTCTAAATTAGCATAGTTATGTTGTCCATTTGATTCTAAACCACATTCCAAATATATTTAATTCCCTTATTGATAGTTCAAATTCAAAATTGTACCTTTTTAAGTTACTAGGTTAACATGTTAATTGGGTTTAATTTCCCATTTACACTTGACTTGAGTTAACTTGGGTTTAATTTATTTTTGAATTGAAGGTAATTTATAGACTCACTATCACTCTATAATTATGAAATTAGGTCATCAAGTGTATCGCTCAAACTCTAAGTTCTAGAACTCATTTTATATTACCTTCTTGTTACCATGTGGCAACATTATGATTCCTATTTAGTTCTAGTTTTATACTTAGGAATTCTTTCATGTTTCCACATCTTGAGTTTTTTGGTTCACATTATTACACTCCTAATCCAAAGATATTTATTCTAGTTTCGTAGTAGCAACTTATCAAAGTTGAACTATCTTTTATGTTATTGACATATCTCAAAATTTTACATTTTAGTGTATTAGTGACACTCTAGGTTTTTGATTTATCATACCCTCTTTTGATTTATATGAGTTCAACCCTACCCAAGGTTTATTAATTTCTTGAACACATTTTCTAATTGTGTGGTACTATGCCACCTCCTTTTTATTATAGTATCTTTTAGTACCTTTTCACTTATTTAGAAATTATCAAAACACATACATTGTTTAAGATTTTGAAAAACATTTTTCAAAACTAGTCAAATGTAAAGAATAACCTTTTTAAACATGACTCAAAGGTACACTCGTAGTAGGGTCTATTTTATCCCTAGTTACAGGGAGGAGGATTATTATGATGGTTAAGACAATCCTATGGTCTTTGAAGACATTCCCATAATTTTAGGATTTGAAGAAAACTTTTTAGAATATCAACCCCAAGAGGACAAGGATGAATCCCTCCTAAGGTTGATCGAATCTGGTGCAGGATTACCTTCACATTTTCCTATGGAAAAATTATAGACCTTAGTTAGATAAGGATAGAAACAATGATAAAAATATTTTCAAACATTACATGAATAAACATACCTTATTTTAGCAAAGGTAAGGGAATACTTATAGAGTCAAAATCCAATGATCAAGATCTTGTCAACAAGATCAAAAAGATAAGTCAATGATATGCAAACCAACTTATTATAGACTTGATAGAATCTTTAATTGCTATGTCAATAAGCAAATGTATTTAAACCAATGCAAAATTTAGTTCAGAACATAATAATGATAGATCAAGATGTCTCAATCAAACAACCCAAATCCTAAGAGGTTCTATATCATGCTTCACTAGACATAGAGCATACATTTTTAAATCATCAAGAACCTCTTATTCATTTAAAAAACCAAAGACCTAAACATTCAATATGCATTGAATAAATCATACGAAATAATTTGTCTAGTTCATCTAAACCAGCACGTAGTTTGGAAAATAGACCAAAAACTCCCTAAAATCAACAAGATAGGTATAATTCAAGGTAGAAGATTCTAAGGAACCAACCTCTTACCTACTCAACTCAAATATTGAACCAAAAACATGTCATAAATCATAAGGTGTATATCCCTACAAAATCCATGCAATAATATGGTCACATACCACCCCAAAAATAGTAATATGGGCACATATCACCCCAATAAAATTATGTTCCACACATGACTACACCAAACATGCAAGAGTGGAACTCTATGAAAGAGATTTTGTCATGATTGAAGACTCGAAATATAATCAAAAAGTACAAATTTGATGAGATATGTCCATATCCATTTGATTTAAGCATTTTCCAAGTCTCCTTTGCATCTCATTTTGAGGCACCCAAATTTGACAAGTATAAAAGAAAGGGTTAACCTCATGAACACATTCAAGCATTCTTTATGTTACCTGAAAAAGTTGATTATAGTAGCATTTATTTTCTTCATTTATTTCTATGAATTTTAGCACAATAAGATATAGATTGGCTACTTAAGTTACCTAAAGGATTGGTTGCATATTATAACAACTTATCCAAAAAGTTCATCAACCACTTCTCATATAACATTGAGCATGAATTGACTATTGTTGACTTGTGTAAATCCATATAACATAATGAAGAAATTTTTTATAGCATATATTAAAAGGTGGATAGCATTCTCTGGTCACTTTTAACATAACTTACTAGACAAATAGTTAGTAGACATATTTACACATAGCTTACATCTTGAGGTCACCCATAATCTATAGCTAGCTTGTGCTAATTCATTTAAATAAATTATACACAAAGGGGTGAAAATTTATAAGGTGCTTATTGCCAAATTACTTTTCAAGATGTTTGTGTAAGTTCAACATCAAATCTAACCCAATCTTATAGTCTAATAGTTACAATAGAGAAACCTAAGGGTTTCAAAAAGAACAAGAGCATGGTAGGGAATGGTATGACTGAACAAGATATGTATAAATGATGTAGGTCCCACCAACCCCAAATGTGAAATTAATTCCACCTAATCCACCACCCAATTTTCAAAGACAACCTCTATAGAGGACATTTCATAATCAATATAGAGTCTTCAATAAATTAGGAAAACCTATTGAAATGGTGTTCTAAAAACTTGTAATAGCTAACCTAATTGTATGGATAGTACAAAGGCCATTTCCCCAAGATATACCAAATCCAGATCGGTAAAAGGAAAATGAATGGTGTAACTTCCATCATGTTGTTGGTCATGGTGCTTATCATTACTTCCAATTGTGGCACCTTATTGAAGATATGATCGAGAATGATGAAGTTGAGATCAAATTTTACCCATAAAACACTAATTAGGATATGAAAATATACCAAGATCTATTCCCTCAACATAATTGACCACCACCAAGAAAAAATCATAAAAACCAAGGACAAAACTAGTGGCAAAATCAGAATAAGAATTAGGATCAAATACCCATGATAATAAATTGGGTTACAATAATATACCTTATGACTATAATAACACCATGGGATGTATTTTTGCAACCCACATTACCACTATAACTCTCAAAACCCATGAACCATCTCATGTGCCTCATTGTATGGGACCCATTATTATAAGGTCAATACCCTCTCCCCTAGTAATACCATGTTGAGTTCACACAATTATTTTATGACTCTGTTTGCATGGGTAAGTATTTTTGGATAACACCCTTCCTCTAATTATAATGTCTCCACATCGACTTGAAATTATAGCAATGAAAATAGACACCCACGAGTCACCCTCTAAGGCCATTCACCTTTATCTTCTAATTATAATGGTTCCTTACCACCTTTAAGTTATGCAGTTGCAACTACACACTCATGAATTATCCCTTATGGACCTTTGCCCTCTTCTTCCATTGAATCCAATGTGAACATTGAGCCTTTAGATCCAAAGCCTAATATTGTGCTAGCTAAGGCCAAGACATCTCATCCCAATGTTGAAAAGCCTTATAGTCTTTCAAACCAATGAAGTAAAACCCATGCACATATTTCCATTTTAGATCTCTTACATAAGTTAGAAGTCCATAGAACTATTTTTAATGGCATTTTACAAGAATTAATTGTTCCCAAAGATATAAATATTGAATAGTTCCAATCACAAGTTGTATACTTGTCTTATTCTAGACAACTCACATTTAATCAAAAAGACATGTCTACCCTAGGTCCAAGCCATAATAACCCATTTTATATTAAGGTAATTATTAAAAATCATAAGATCAATTAGGTTATTATAGATAATGGTTTGGGGTTGAACATAATGTCCTTCAAACTAGTATAAATATTGGGATGCATTACGGAGGACATTCATCTAGAGATGATCACCATAAAGGCTTATGAAAATGTTGAAAGGGAGTCTTCTAGTAATATTTGGTTGCCAATCATAGTTGGGTATGTTTCCCACCACACATTTCTTCATATTTTGGACATTGAGTTGCCTTATAACATATTTCTTAGTCATCCATATGAAGTATAGTCTCTTCCATCCACCTTGCATCAGTTCCTTAAGTTTCCCCATGATGGGATCGAGGTTACTATTCTTATCGATCAAAAACATTATTAGTATTGAAAAGATCTAAAGGTTGAGTATCATAATTATAACTACTATCCAGGTTTTAAATCCATTACAAAGAAGAATAAGGAGATAGTTTCACATCCACATCCATCTAATTATATAACCTAAGTGACCTTACATCCACTTTGATTGATCCATTTCATATAACTCTCTCAAAATAGGTTGTTATTGAAGATGTGGTCATTTTTACATACCATCTTAAGGATGCCTTCCATATTGATAAGTTTTTAATGTCTCCTATAAAACATTTTATAAACCCAAACCTTATAAGAGCCCAGAGAAACCCAAATTGATCTGTCAACTAAAGAAAGAATAACAAAAACCACCTATGGTATTTTTACCTACTAGTTCACCAAAATAAGATTGAAAGTTCACAGAAGGAGACTAATTATATTATGATGGCATTGTTGATTACTTTAAAAATCCTAAATATCCTATCCTTAATCAGATCATGGACCATCTTGATTATACAGGAAGCAGATTTGGCCCATAATGCCAAAGAATCTTGGAAGCTTTATTAGTGAGATTACCATAATTTAAATTATGGTCTCATATTTATACCACTTAGGGTGACCTCATGATTTTTGATAGTGATTATTTTGAATCAACTGGTGACGAGAATCTTGGAAATGATGTAGTGTCCCATTATAGCCTTTTTGATGAGCTTGTTGAATCATATTTATTTGATCAAAATACCATTATGACCCTAACATGTATTGAATCTTTCCTTACTAAAGTAGAACCTCATTATTCCCTATGCCTTTTCCATCTTGAACTTATTGATTCAGACCAGTAAAATTTGATCATACGCCTTGATGATTTTTAGAATGAAGAATCAATTATAGAATACATGAGACTAAGAGATGGATTACGTATTGGAGATCGCAAATAAGGCTTTGATTTTTCATTTAATCTTTATGCCTAATTTGGAGAGTAGGCAAACTTTCTTGGTCATAAGAAAAGATAAAACATTGAGATTTTTGGGTGAAAATCTCTTTGAGGCACTTGTTGATCAAGAAAAAATTACTGAAAAAGATAATCCCTTGAGTGAAAAGCTATTTCAAGTGATTTTGGACAAGAAATTTTTCTCATCCCCAAAGGAAACTCAAGATCCATCAAGTCCTATCTCTATAGCCAATACAATCATCTCTTTAAAAAAAAACAATAAATGTTTGAGCATATCACTTTTAAGTTTCTAGATATTTTTCCTACTTGACCATTACCTAATATGGAAGATTTAGATTCCTCACATTATCTAGATCTTTGGGAGGAAAAATAAGAAAATGTAGTAGATGAAGATGATTAAGATCACACCTTTCTTACTATTATTGAATATGGATCTACACTTCTTGTAGAGAACATAGTTGAAGTGAACATGAGAAAATATGAAGATCCCAAAATTGTTTATCTTGGAGATTCCATTGCTGAAGCAGAATGTGGACACATTAGATCCATTTTGATGGATTCTATTGACATTTTTTTATGGGCACACTCAAACATGCCAGGCTTAGATACAAACTTGGTAGTGCATTACCTTGTTAGTCATCCAGATGCTAAAATAGCTAAGCAAAAATTGAGAAAGATGCATCCATACATCACCCTCTTGGTAAAAGCTAAATTGGAGAAATTTTTAGGATTAGGATTTATTAGACCACTAGACTATTCTAAATGGATATCTAACATAGTTTTAGTGAATAATAAGCCACAAGGCATTCACATTTGTATAGATTTTAGAGATATCAACAAAGCATGCCCAAAAGATGATTTTCCTCTGCCCAACATCGAAATGATAATTGATTATACTATTGGGTATGAGATTTTGTCCCTCATGATGGATTTTATAGATAAAACTAGATCAAGATAGCCTAATAAGATCAACACAATACTCCAATCACCACTCTATAGGGAACATTCTATTACCAAGTCCTATCATTTGGATTGAATAATGTTGGAGCCACATATTAACATGCCATGAATTTCATCTTCCATGACATGATGCAAAATTTTATTGAGGACTATGTTGATGACATACTAGCAAAATCAAGAACATGTGATAGACATCCTAATATTCTATGAAGAATCTTTGAGAGGATTTATGAATATAAAGTTAGATTTAATCCTAATAAGTGTGTCTTTGGAATCATTTCATGGAAATTACTAGGTTTTATTATACCACAAAGAAGGATTGAAGTTGAATTTGATAAGGTTAAGAACATTATTAAAATACATCCACCTTCAAAACATAAATATATCTGAAGCCTAAAAGAAAAGATCCAGTCAATCCATAGTTTCATTTCTCAACTCACAGATGAGTGCCACCCATTTACTCATATCTTAATTAAAGGGGTCACATTTCAATGAGACAAATATTATCAGTTGGCATTTGTGAAACATAAAACATATCTATCCAATCTAATATTTTTGAGACCACCAACACCTGGATAACCACTGATTCTTTACATATAAGCAACTAAGCATGCACTTGGGGCACTTTTAGCCCAACATGATGATTAAGGTATAGAACAAGTAGTATATTATTTAAGCCACACATTGGTGGATTATGAACACAATTATATGCCTACTGAGAAGGTATTTTTATCTACGGTCTTTACTTCCAAAAATTGGTGACACTATATGTTGAACAACAAAATCATTATCATCGCCAAGATGGATCCTCTTAATTTTTAATTATCCAAAGCAACTCTTACAAGATGTATGGCTAAATGGGTCATGATCCTAAGTGAATTTGATGTTGAGTATCAAAATCATAAATCTATCAATGGGATATTGCTAATTAACTATAAAATCCCCTATTATAGACAATAAACCACTTAAATTTGACTTTATAGATGATTTTATCATAACAATGGAAGAAGTGAAGCATGAATGTGAACAATGGAAACTATATTTTGATGGTTCCTTAACTTCTCATGGATTTGGAGCCCACATATTATTGATTACACTATAAGGGAATTTGACTCCCAAATCACTTCACATTAATTTTCATTATACCAATAATATGGCTAAGCATGAGGCATTAATTATAGGACTTCATCTTGACATACAATGGGATATTGATCATTTATTAGTCTATGTTGATTTCTAATTGATCATCAATAAATCCACTAATCATTATTAACCTATAGATGAAAATCTTATACCCTACAAGTAAACCATGGATAATCTCAAGGTTCATTTTAAATCTTTGTAGTTTGAACAAGTACCAAGGGCTAACAACAGATCTACTAATGCAATACCAATGATTAGGTCTATGATAAAAATTGATGGCAGATCCAAAGAGTATCAGTTTATGATTGAGAATCTTCTATAGCTTGCACATATTATGTTAGATTCAAAAATGGTATGTGCCATTGCTAGTCCCAATCCCCCACTTGAATTGCCTTGGTATTAAGACTATTATAATTACTTCCATGATCATGTTTGTCCACTTGACTTTTATAATAACCAACATAAACTACTCCTTAATCATCTAGCTCATTATACCCTCCTTATAAACACACTTTATCATAAAGGATATGATGGAATACTACATTATTTATTTTCAAGAAAATCCAAGCTAGTACTTAAGGAGGCTCATGAAATAATGTGTAGGGCCCACACCAATGGTGTAGTCTTAGCTAAAAATATCCTCAAAATAGGCTATTATTGGCCAAAAATGGAGATAGATGCTTGAAATTATGTGATTAAGTGTGTTCTTTGTTAGAAACATGGAAATTTGATACACACACCTTCCTTACCACTACAATCAATCACAACCCCATGGCCATTCTCTACTTGGAGCCTTGATCTCATCGAGAAAATAAATCCAACATCTTTAGATGGCCATAAACACATTTTAACTACTATCAATTACTTTACTAATTAGATTGAGACCATTCCTCTCACTTACATTATCAAGAAGCAGATAACTAAATTCATTAATTACCATATCATCTATCGATATGGCATCCAAACATGCATTATATATGATTATATTAGATCCTTTGTAAATAGAGATGTTAAATATCTTTGTACAAAATTCAAAGTCAAGCACAATAAATACATGACATATAACTCAAAAGGCAATAGAAAAGCTAAGGAATTAAACAAGACCATTATATCCATCTTAAAGAAGATTGGCAATGATGTTGGCCATAATTGGCACTTATAAATCTTTTATACCCTTTAGGATTATCAAACCAAGCATTGAACAACCTATAAGATCCAATACATACTCCCTTATCTATGGCACATAAGCTATTATCTTGATTGAGATCAATCTACCTTCATTACAAGTTTATGTGGAGTATATTGAAGATGATGAAGAATATAGAGTCTGAAGTTTGCAAGAGTTAGAATAGATTGTTGAAATGTTTGGCTACCCTAGAAAACTTGCAAGCCTGTCATAATAGATTGTGAAGAAGCTAAAACAAATGCATTCTCCCTCAAGAGTTTGAGATTGGTGATTTGGTCTTGAAAGAGAACCAGAAGAACATAAACATTGAATGCAATAAAAAAGGTAAGTTCCAACCTAATTGGTTGGGGCCATATGTTATCATGAAAAACTATGGATCAGGGGCATATCAACTCGCTACAACAAATGGTGAAGAACTTATAGAGCTCATGAACATTGTGCACCTTAAGAAGTTCTACACATGATAGTTTTGAACTATTATCTACAAGACCCCTTACCTAGGGGTAACTTGTGCTGAATTAATTTATCCTACCTTTATATCCTAGATCATACTGTCATGGACCATATTATTTTGACCTACCTTGGACTGTTCTTCTAAGAAACATATTATTTTCATGACTTTAGATGGTGAAAGATTTAGATCATTGTCACTCTAAACACATTTTATCCTACCTTGAACCATATTAATTCTAAACTATTCTCTCTAAAAATCATATTATTTTCATATCCAAGGCCATTGTAACCTAAACACTTGTATCCCTTAACCAATTATGATCTTGATTATGACTCATAGGCATTATGATCACATTTGATGCCATTTATACAAATCAGGTTAGTATGGATATTATTTTATGAATTTTTTTATAGACAAGTGAACATGGATATCATAGTGTATGGTTTTTGCCTATTGCATGGTTCTTCAAATTTTATCTTATGTTACACATTATTCTATTTATTTTTTCTATTATTTGGTAGACATTTTTACCTTATCAGGATCCTCGCTCTCACCAATTTGTGAGCATGTGCCATTGTATCCAACTTAGTTGTTATTGGGACTTATACCCTTGAATGAGCATCTCCTATATTAGTCGATTCCCCTTGTACATATTTTATCCCAAAAACACCAAAAACATTGGAAAATGATCCACAAAATAACAAAAACATTGTCTTACACTTTTATACATTCTGATCTTCATGATCTTACCATTTTACAAGTAATTATCCGATGCACTTATCATTTTTCAAGATCATTATCATTTGTCCTATTGGCTTGATTTTTTCCCTTTTATTCTACAACATTAATCATGTTTTATTGTCATCAAATTTTCTTCTATCCCACTTCCTGAGAGAACTACATTTAGCCTAAAGTGCATTTTGGGATATGTGTCCATATAAATATATAGGCAATACCCACTTGTCTTGTACATTTGGAGTCATCTTAGCCATCCCTTTCTTTTTCTTATCTTCCCCTGTTTCTTTTATGTTGTTTCCCTATCATTTTGGGAATAACTCTATGTCCTTGTTCTTACTACGTTGTTGTAGAAAGTAACACCTCTACTACTCATTCATAAACAATTATTTTTAAACCACACTAAATTGTTTTTTGTTTGAGTGTGTGTTTTTTAATTTTTATTGGTGTTTTTTTTGTGCTTTCTTATCTTTTCATTTTATTTATTTCCTTTGGTTGTTTCTTCTTGCTTCTTCTTGGTCTTTTTTTTTCCTAATTGGTCTTGTTATTTTATATTTTTTTCCAAGTACATATTGATGGTCCACATGGATCTTGATTATTCATATCTTGATATCATGTTGTCAAGTTGTTCTTTCTTGAGTTTTAAACATTTATATTCCTACATGAATCTTGATGAATCATATCTCAATTTTAAGTGGGGTTTAGTTATGTTTTATTTTTTTATCTTTGTCTATGCTTTTTGTTTAATTTTAAAAAGTTGTAACTCTAGTCTAGGTCATTTTTCACCATGATCCTTAGTACTAGGTATTCACATTTAAACTAGATCCATGCAAGTTAAATGACATGTCAATATAAGTTTCTCATACTTGTGATGCATAATTTCATTTTATAGCAAGCACTTTATGATTTGGACTCAAGTCTCAATGTCGATGTAGCTTAGATGAGTAACTCTCAAGAACATCAATGAATCTAGGCTCAATAGGTTTATCACCTAACTCTATGCTTAGACTTGTATCTCTTGGCATACATCATGAGCATAATTAAACCACTGGTTAGTTTTCTTTATCCCTCATTCTATTCTCTCATGCTTTTGGGTAAAATACATTGGCTTGAGGTCCATTTGGAATATTTATGCAGTGCTTTAATACATGTTATATCTCAGTTTAGCTAAGCCATCTTCAGTTTTCTTTTCATCTCTTTCATCACTTCTTAAATCTTTGTATGACTAGGTTTTTGTGGATTTTAAAGCCATTACACCATATCATCTATGTTTACACCCTCTCATCTTTAATATATGTAATAGGTTACATCATTGAGATATTTCTTGACAATTTTCCCTAATAAGGCATAAAATTTAAACCATTCAAAAATCTAAATCAGCCCTATAAGGGAAAACCATTCTTTATTAATGATCAAAATCATCCCTACTGGGGCAAAATTGTTTATCACATGATCATATATGCTCTAATGGAATAAATTATTATTTCTTCTATATTTGGATACATTATTCTCTTTTTATTCTAATTCCAAGATCTATAAACGTTTGCTCTCATTTAGGTAATATTCTATTGTGCAACTTGTCTCAGGATTGATCAGTTTCAAAGTGTGTAGCTTGCACCCTAGATTTAGGTGTGTTCAAAGTGTGTCGTTTATATTTTTGGATTGTATCCTTCTAATTCCCCCCATTATTGGGATCCATTATATTCTAATTATATTTTTATCACTAATGGAATCAATGTTTGTAAGCATTAGCTCATCTAGATTTAATATGTTTCATGGGTTAAGCTCAATTTCCCTCTTTTTTTGAGAGTCTATCCTACTCTTTCATCCTTGTATATCCTCTCAAGGGGGAATCATGGGAAATTTAAAATTTATTCTTAACAATTCTTTTCTTTGAAAAGTCATTTATTTACTAAATGTCTCTCCATGACTTCTCAAGTAGGGGTAAAATGTAGACATCTAATTCCTAACACTAATATGTTGAAATTGTCAATCTTATTTGAAATGCACTAAAATGCATAATTTAGGCCAAAATCACTTAAAAATGCTAAATAGTTTGTGATTATCATATATAATTGTTGATTTAGTCTAATGTATCCTTAAATGGGGAAGTTCATTTTATGTGATTATTAACTTTGACCAAATAATTTCAAGTCAAAATGATGAAAATGAATTTTGGTGATCTGGATCACTCTTTTCTTCTAATTTAGAAAAACACATCACGTGCATGTGTTATTTTGTGTTGACAATATCTTAAATGAGATGATGGTCCATACACAACTAACATAACCTTCTAATTCTTTTGCAGTCAAATTATAACCCAATACTATGAATTTCTAACCAGTTTAATTAATTATGTACCAATTTCCAAAGAATTGCACTAAAATTGATTAATCTTACTTAAGTAAATTAAACTAAATTATGAGATTAAGTAATATTCCATGTTATTTATTGAATATTTATTTATTTGAAATTGATTCCTATTAATTGCATCATTAAGTGAGGTCATTTGTGGGGTGGCATCCATAAGCCATATATGCAACAAATATCAATATTATGGCTTCCCATGCCTCTTTAATTCCCCTTATTCCCAAATAATTATGAGAATATTTATGTATTTTATTTACATAATAGGATTAATTCATAGCCACACATATTCATCTTGAGATGGATGGTCATGGTTGATCCTGATCAATTTGGAAAATCTATAAATAAGAGGCCTCTAACTCACATTTTAAAGCTTAAATTGTGTAAACTTATAATGTAGGATTCTCTCCACAACCTTTATTTGTGTTCATTATTATGTTATATTTAAATACAATAGCTTCATTTGATAGGAATTTTAGTGATTTCATATCATGACCCTAGATTATACTTGGTGTTCTTGAGATGGTGATGATCTTGGCCTTATGCCATTATTGAAGAATTGAACTCCAAATCAAGAGGAAAAACATGCTTGGATCCAGTTATGGATGATGGGAAACTCATGGGATGGTAATTAGTATTTTCTTTCTTTCATTTGATATTTATTATCATTTTCACACCACATTTGAATAGGTTGGCCTAGATTGTTAGTTTTTATGCATTTTTTTGTGTTTTTTATGACTAATACTTGAACTAATCATCTTTGTAATCCATATCTACACACAAGATTATGAAAGGTGTCATGATCCTGTGAGGTGAGATAAATATTCAAAACACCTAAGTAAACATAACTAATAAGGTGTGAATGGAATAAAATAGTGAAATTGGTTAGGGAGATAACCTTGTTTACACCTGACAATGGAACTAGATAGGAAATAACATTATTCACATCAATACAAAATGACAATTCCCACAATTGGTAACATAAATTAAAATCATGTTTGCAAAAATTTCAAAAATAACTAAAATAAACTAATAATGAAATTGAACATAAATTGATAACACACAACATTATAATTATATAAACATAATGATTAAATCAACAATACCATCAAGCTCAAACTTTACAATCAAATTCACTATTTCATTTATTCATGTTATTTCTCCATGCTTTCCCCCTGCTTAGGTATGAACATAACCTATCTCATGTACCTATCCATGTAATCAAAAAATATAACATCAATAGTATAAAGACATCTAAGTATAATAGATGTAATAATAATATTTAAATAATACATCTAACTAAATAATAATTTATTACACATCAACCATAAATATCTAATGTTGTATTGAAAATTTAATACATAATTATCTCAAGAATTATAATAAAATATATCAATGAAGATCACATAACTGTAACACCATAATAAAATAATTAAAATATTTATCGAATAGTTCACAACTAGTCTATATCATCAAAAATGAATTAAATGTAACTCAATTAGGGTCATGACATCCTTTCCCAGATCAAAATAGATAAGGATAATGATACTTGAAAAGACTCATCTTCTCAAGTATCACTTTGTTTCAGCCATGGATCCCATTGAACCAATATTTGAAAAATCTTACGATTCCTCAATTTAACATTGCGATGGTCTAGGATCTTCATTAGATCCAGCTACATCTTTTTCTCTTTCAAAACTTGAAGATGAGTCAATCCAAAACATGAGATGGATAAGGAATATATTTTCATAATAAAGTAACATGAAACACATTATGAATCTGAGACAGAAAAAGTGGAAGGGCTAACTAGTAGGCAATAAGACTAATTTTCCCAAAACTTTCAAAGGGTCCTACAAACTATGGGGCTAGTTTGGAAGACTTTTCAAATTTAGTTGAACTTTTTTGTAGTCTAAAATGAATAAAAACCTTCATGTGGTGTATTTTTCTAATTAGCATAACTTTTGTGTCTATTAGAGGTATCTTATAAATTCTTCCTTATAGTTTCCATTTACATATCATCATCTTGTAATACATCAAGACCAACAATAGTCCTATTTTATAAACTTTCCCAAACAAGTTGAGTTCTACACTTGCATCCATATAAAACTTCAAAAAGATCCATTTAAATCACTAAATGTATGTATTATTATAAATAGATTCAACTAAATGTAAACAATTTTCATATTTACCTTGTTGATTAATAACATATAATCTTAATATGTCTTTCACAACTTTATTTAATATTTCTATCTGACCATCCATTTTCAAGTGATAAGATGAAATAAAATTTAACCTTATACCAAAAGTGGTAGTAAGAGTTTTATAAAGCCTCAAAGTATTTTTTAATCTTGATCTAAAATAATAAATTTAGGTATGCCATGCAATCGTATTTTTTTTTCAAAAACTTTGAAGCAAATACATATGCATAATCAGTCATGTTTTTAGAAATGAAATGATTAACTTTAGTAAATTTATTTGTTACAACCAAAATAGTATCATTTTTGATTTTAGATTTTGACAAAACATTCATGAAATCCAAAGAAATCACAACCCACTTACCTCATGGTACATCATGAGGGTACAATAATCATATTGGATGGTAATATTTAGATTTCACATGTTGTTATTCCAAACCACTTGACACAATGTCAATAACTTCATAATTCATTCTAGGATAATAATACAATCTTTTTAGTTCATGGGTCATCTTCTTGACACCTAAATGAGCAAAATGATGTGTTATATGCACTTTTTTTATCAAAATATTTCTTAAGTCACTAGACTCAAGTAAATAAATTCTATTTTTATGTCTAATTAAAACCTCAAAATCAATTAAAAAGTAAAAAAATATTTTTAATATGCCCATCAACCAAATTTGTACTTACATCTTGGAAAAACTTATCAAAAGATTGTTGTTCCAAAAATTTAGTTATAAAATTATTATGTAGAATGGATAAGGTAACAAGTTACGTCTGTCAGTTGATTACATCTATAACATGATGCTTCTTACCTTTCACATATGAAATATTCATATCAAAATTATATAAAAATTATAGCCATCTACATTGGTGTGCATTTAGATCATTCTAGGAAAAAAAAAATCTAGATTGTCATGATCATATTTTACCTCAAAATGCTTACCAACAAAAAGTGTTTCTATTGCTTCAAAAAATGAGTAATGGAAGCAAGGTCAAGGTCATGAGTGGTACAATGTCTCTCATGGTCTTTTAGTTTTTAAGACTCATAAGCCAAAATTTAACCATCTTATGTTAACATGCCACCCAATCCTTCTTTAGATGCATCAACTCATATTTCAAAATTTCCATTTGGATATGGTATAGCAAGTATAGCTACTAAATTAAATAACTCTTTAATCTTTAGGAAAGCTTGTTCACATTCTAAATTCCATGAAAATTTATTACCCTTGCATTTTAATAAAGTTTTTGGGTTATCCAATTTAGAAAAAATATTCAACAAATATTCTATAGTAACCATCTAGTCCCATTAAACTACATACTTTATGTACATTTTTAGGAGCAGACCACTCTTGAATAGATTTAATGTTTGATGGATCAACTATAATACTTGACTTAGATATAATATGATCCAAATAATGGATCTCAAATTGAAATAAAGCACATTTATATAGTTTACCAATAATTTATATTTCCTTAGTATGTGCATCACTACACATAAATGTTGTTCATATTCAACAACATTTTTATAATATATTAGTATATCATAAAGGAATACTAGAACAAACTCATCTTAAAATATTTTAATACACTATTCATTAAGTTTGAAAATTAAATAGGTGTATTATTTAAACTAAAAGGTATTACCATAAACTCATAATGTTTATATATTGTTCTAAATTCAGTATTATGGATATATTCTTCCTTGATCCTCAGCTAGTGATAACTTGATCTCATGTCTAACTTTGAAAAGATAGTCGCATCCTTAATTTGATTACATAGATCAGTTATTATTAGTAAATGAGAATTATTGTTAATGATAAAATTTTTAAGCATGTGATAATTAACACACAATCAAAATGTTTCATTCTTATTTTTCACAAAGACCACTAGTGCACCCTAAGGAAACATACATGGCCTAATACTACCATTTTCTAGTAGTTTTTGTAGTTAAACTTTCAGCTTCTACAAATCTATTAAATTCATATTAGAAGCTAATTTAAATGTAGGGGATACCCATAGAACAACATGAATTAAAAAAAATCAAATTTAGGAGGTAAACTAGGTAATTTATTTGGAAAAACATTAGAAAATTCTTACAAAAACATATATTCCTTAAATGTCAATTATATTATAGGTGCAATGTATTTGAATAGAAAATAACTTGAAACCTTTAAATATAGCTTTATTTATCCATAAAAATGATATTAGCTTATTTACTTTTGATTTCATCAAACCTTGAATTTGTATAAGTTTCCCCAAATCGTTATGGTAATATATCACTTTTCTACAATAGTCCAAATTAGCTTTATACTAATTTAACCAATCCATGCCTAAAATAATTATTAACCAAATTTGACCTCAATTAAAATTGGTCACCCCCTTGTAAATTCAAACTTGTCATTTTTTTTATGTGTTCATGTCATGCTTATATGGTCCCTAGATTCTTCATATAACCTTGTTATCATTGTTTAAGCTTAGTTACGAAAAGTTAAGGTAAAGTCATGTTTTAGTCATATTATGGTCTAAGCATGTCATAGAGAGATAAGGCATAGTAAAGTTGTGTCATAGTTTATTAGGGGTTTATTAATGTCATTTTATGTCTTAAACATCTTCTAATAACATTTCATGAAGTTTTACAATGTTTAAGGTATATTTGTTAGGTTGAAAGTGTTGAAAATACATTAAATTGTGATTTTAAATAACATTTATGTATGTAAAAAGTTATATAAGTTAAAAATATGTAACAAACACATTATAATGTCTTGTAATAGTTACACAACTACCATACCTATCATATAATCATAACAAAGTTAGAATCTTGCATTTCAATGCTATCTTGAGGAGTTAAGGAAGTTGTACAAACTTATGGAAGTCAATTTAAAGATAAAAGAGTTTAAAATTATATTTTGATATTATAAAGGTAATTAAAAATATTTTTAATAAGTTTTGATCTCTACAATTGTATACATATCTTTCTCTCTCCCATCATATCATTCACAAGCTAGTGAAGGCCAAATTTAATTATATGGTACAAGCCGTACAAGTTGAGTTGGTGGATAATATTTTGGAAAAAGTTTGAGACCCATATGGTATTAAATTTTTTGATATTTTTAGTTATATTTTTTTTGTTATATTTATTAACAATTGCTAAGAAGATAAATTAATTTTTGAGAGCTTAAAAACCCATAGGCTGAGTTTGGTGTAACTCCAAAATAAAGTGTGAATTATTGGATGCATGAAACTAGATGGATTTAGTTATTATATTCATTTATATTACTTACGCACATTCATCATATTATTTGCACATGTAGATGGTCCTTGGGCAAGCAAAGTCTCTCTTGTGTATTATCTACAAATGACTGATAATTTATGTTTTTGATTTCTCAAGGTGGTTTGATGAATTTGAGTGATTATTCATGGTCTTATAATATCATTTAAATCCATTAATGGATTAATCATTAGATAGATATTTTTTTACAAGCTTCAGGTGGTCACGTCTTCATTCACCATCTTGGATTGTGTTATATGTGTTCAAGCATATGAGACTGATTTAAGTGTTTGAATATGTTTTTTCAAGGATTTTTAAATTTTTGTATTAATTTTAAGTGTGATGATATAATGGATATCAATATATTTGAGTCCATAACAATCATGTTCAAAATTTTCAAGGCTTCAAACACACAAGATTGCAGATAGTCACCTATAAGCATATAGGTCTGCAAATTTAATGAAATTAAATGGTGTCTATGTCTAATGAAGGTTGTTAAAGAATGAATTTTTTTTGGATTAAATATGAAATTTCATGGATCAATTTATATATCTTATAATCACCTAAAGTCAGTGGTGTATAAAAGACCAAGGTAACAGACTTTGTAAGAACCACATATAAGGTTGTGACTATGTTGACAATGAATACAAATGTTATGAAGGAACTTGATGAGGATAATAGACTAGAAATGAATTTTAAAGAGACTTATAATTATAAATAATCACTTATAAATATTATTATGTGGTTTTAAAAGGCCTACTCAAGCTACACGCTTAGACCTTCTTATGATTGTCACCTATAGCTTGCTGAGAGAAAGTTGGTTTTACACAATATTGTTGATGAAGTCTAGAGCTTCAAAACACTAAAATAACCTCAATAAACCATCCATAACATGAAAAATATAGTGTTATATTCAAATAAATATAATTTCGGTCATGAATTTCTAATTACAACTCTAACCTAATACACTCAAAAATCTCAAAATAATCACCTATAGTCAGTTGAGGAGATGGCTCTTGAACATTGAGGATGATGGATCTTGGCCTACAAACCCTAAGCCTAGTCTAATGCAATGTAACATAAACCTAATGAAGTGATGTGGAAATATAAATATTATCATATGTTATATAGGACATTAAAAAATTATTTAAGGTCAATTAAGATCAGGTCAAACTCAAATCATGCACCTAAAAACCTCATTCTTTCTCATACCTCTCATAATGTTTGATGCCAACTTGATAGGCTAGTATCTCTTGTTTGGTATGGAACATAAGTACTTCATGGGACCTTGGGATCCTAGGGGAAGTTAATTACCATAGAGAACTTGATGTTTTTGTAATTTTTTGATGGTTTCATTCCCTGAGCTATACAAACTATTTTTAATAACTCAAAGCACTTTTAGGCTACATATGAGAGCTATAAAATCTTGATGAGAGATAAATAAAATTATATGCCTTAAAATAGATAAAAAAAGATTCATAATGACCCATAAAATGTTTAATAATCCCTTCATAACCACCCCATTCCATTGTTTGGTATAGTATTGTACGGAATTATATAAAATAGGTCTAAAAGTACTAACTTTTGTCTTTTTGTACGTTCATACGAGTTGTCAGATCTTCAAATTTGGCATGGATAATAAAGAGGTTGTATAAATAAATAACAATTTTTTTGGGGGTTTGGAATATGTGGATAGCTTGTAGAGCCATTTTTCAGTCTCTTGGTAGGGAGGCCTAATTGAGGCCTAGTTAGGAGAAATAAAAGGTAAAAAGGGATATCTCCACTCACTCTCAGAGCATGAAATTAAACTTGCAGTGGTAAGGACATAATGGGTAATGTAATATTCCATTATATTTTCAACATCATCTATACAAATATCTACATAGGGAGGTTTATATGATTTTAGGTCCACAATAAATGAGGCCTATTTGAGTATTTTGGTAGAAAATAAACTAATGGGTCTAGTTTGAAACCTAAAAATGGATTTTTTAAGGTCTAATATGATTTTAATAATCCATACATGAAGTTTGGATGAGTTGATGAAAAAGAAACCAAATTTTGACACATGTATGCCAAGTTGGCCTAAGGAGATGAAGAGTCTTCTAGACACCTTAAAAGAGATTGAGGTGATGTGTCAAAGAGAACCTTATGGGGTCATTTAAGAAGTGTAACGAGAAAATAAAATAAGTAGGATAAACTGATATGACCATCAATAAAACCACTTGTCCTTTAACATGCCAAGATAAAGTTTCAAGAAGCTAGTCAAGGAATCAAGTAAGCATTTCAACCCCCAGACCACATAGAAAGTTGGAGCATCTTCAAAGGAGATACACATGTCATCTAAGACCTATTAACTATGTTCACTAACTTCTCTACTATTCATAAATCACATTGTAACCTCTCTCTCTCTCTCTCTCTCTCTCTCTCTCTCTCTCTCTCTCTCTCTCTCTCTCTCTCTCTCTCTCTCTCTCTCTCTCTCTCTCTCTCTCTCTCTCTCTCTCTCTCTCTCTCTCTCTCTCTCTCTCTCTCTCTCTCTAATGCCCTTCTCTTCTCTCTCACTTGTGTTATATATTGAGACACTTTTGGCTAAGTTGGTATCCTCCACCTATATATGACAAATCCTTACTCATTTTCATCCTCTCAAAAATAAAGAAAAATCTCATTTACCTTTTTCAAGAACTATTTAATGTGTATTTTAGAATAGTTGAACTTGTTCAATAATAGGTTCACTTCTTTGGAATGTTGTCATTGTTTACATTCATGTTCAATTTTGAATTTATTTTGGAGGTCTCTTTAAGTGTTTCATGAGTATAGTTAAATTTCTCCCCACTAGTGTCAAGTAATGACCTTGTGTTTAGTACTTGTATCTCATGTTTGATTCACAAACCTCCATGAGAAATACTAATGCAAGGCACAGATTTGGATTAGTGTCATGTATAGAGTAGGATTTTATTTGAAGTGTAATTACAATTAGTTGGTAGTGTTTAGGTTTAAATTGGTACATCACCTCATTATTATAGGTTTAATTTATGTTTTCTCTCTCCCTTTTCATCCAAATGAGCTAATAGTATAGGTGATGAGCAACCAAGACAAATCTATGGAGATAACCCTTCAATCTAGAGGTTTACCCTTGCTATAAGCAACCCACATGCCTAGGGGTAATACCATGTTCCACTCAATTTGGTGTAGGCTTGAACTACTTATCAAAGGGTGAAAAATTAAGTGACAACAATAATACCAAAAAATATAAGAACTAAAAATAAATTAACTTGGATCTAAAAAACACCTAATTATATATTACTTCCTCAAAATGCTTAGTAATCAATAATATTGTTCTTGATTCAAACTTAACATCTCAACCATCCTTTAAAATCATTTGATTCAACTTACAACATGTTACTAACTTAGGATACATAAAACTATAAGTTACTCTTGAATAAAATAAAATTTAAATAGAAAAATAATTTATTTTATCTCTAGTTTCAATAAGAGTTGTTTGGAAATTTGTGTTTCAATTATCTAGATCCGAATATACTCTATTATTAGTCGATTAGCCACATTTCAGCTTAGGATACTCATTATAGTAGTGGTAATATCCACATGCCAAGGACTATTTTATATAATATAGACTGGTCAATAGTCAAATTTTTTGAAAATTATCAGAGATAAATTGGACTGTATCAAGATTTAATTGGATTTATTACACATGAATCACATCTATCTAATGTATTTATAATAAATCTAAATTATTTAAAATGATAAAAAAAAATTAGTAGTCTAATTTTTGAAAAGTATAAAAATAAATTAGACTTTATCAAGAATTGATTGGACTTTTTAAGAAATTGGGCTTATTACAAATAAATCACATCTATCTAATGTATTTATAACAAGTCCAAATTATTTAAAATAATTAGTAATTAAATTTTTGAAAACTATCAAAAATAAATTGAATTGTATCAAGATTTAGTTGGACTTATTAAAAATAAATCTAATATATCTAATGTATTTGTAATAAGTCAAAATTATTTAAAATGATCATAAATAATTAGTAGTCTAGTTTTTAAAAACTATCAAAAATAAACTAGACTTTATAAATAATTAGTTGGACTTATTAAAAATAGATCACATCTATCTAATGTATTTGTAATAAGTCCAAATTATTTAAAATGATCATAAATAACTAGTAGTCCAATTATTGAAAACTATCAAAAATAAATTGGGTATTATCAAAAATGAATTAGATTTATCAAGAATCAGTTGAGCTTATTAAAAATAAATCACATCATCTAAGTGTGCAAAATAGTCACATCTTGCCATTAGGAGGCCCATGCTCTTTCTATCTTCAATCAAATTTATACAATGGTTCAAAATGGTTCATACATCATGAATTTATAAATAATAAGTCTAGGTGATTTATTTCATAAGGAAAGATAATTTAGACATCAATTGGGCCAAGCACATTGAAAATAGCCATTTAACATGTTCAAGTTTTGATCTTGACTTTTAATTAACTAGTTTGATTATGTTAGTTGTAGATTCCAAATACCATGTGTTAAAATGTGATTATGACACTTGGGATGAATGGGATGCCACATGTTAGTAGTTTATTGGATCATGAACTATTTATTTAAACTTTAGGTGATGTCTCCATGACCATCAAATTTTATCTCTCATAAGACACATGTCGATCATTCAGAAACTCAACAATTCACCCATGTTGTCTTTGGTCTTCATGAGAGAGTCCCTGAGATTGTACTAAGTGGCACAATCATGGGTTTCTAGGTCACTTAGTGACTCTTGGATGTGTATATAGTCTCCTTCATAGTTGAGTTACCAAAATTATGACATGTGTTTTAATTTTGGGTGCTCGTAATGCTCGAGACTTTTATTTGGACTATTCATTCTTCTATAGAGTTGAGCTACAAAGATCATGCCACATGGCATGATTTTGGGTGATCATTATGCTTGGTAATTTTTTGACTATTCAAATTTTATTATAGCTAAGTCACTAATATTATTCCATGTGGCATGATCTTGAGTAATTAGAATTTCACACTTTGGGTTTATATTAGACAAGCTTTATGAGTGTCAAGTTATTGAAGACCATTTTGTGAGACATGAATGAAGTGTAATTTGAAATCTAGAAATACAAAGACAATTTGTTAATATGAAAATACTAAAGAATTAATATTGATGCACAAATGGAAAATGCCCAATTATAATTGGCAAGGTGTAAAATGTTAATGTCTAAAAGATGAAGACTTTTTTTCAAAACTTTCACTATAAAGTGGAAAAACTTGGTGCATAAATGCCAAAGTTCAATTCAAAAAATGAAAATGATGAAGTGGGACATTCTAAGGTATAAAAATTGAAAACCATTTCAAAAACATAGGAATCTCTAAGTGTATTTTTTATTATGCAAAATTCGATGAGTAAATCCTTATGTGCAAATTGTAAATACCATTTTTCGAAGACCCTTTAACAGTTCATGAAATTTTAACTTACTATTTTAAATACACAAAACCCTATGACCATTTTAAAATACTTAAAGTGTAAATCACACATTATAATTCATAAAAGAATTTTCTTGAAGGAACCAATTGATTATGTTTCTTCTATATATTGATTGCATTTAAGGTAGCATTTATTAGACAAAAGTAGATCATACAATATATATTTTGAAGAGCCAGGTTTATATCATAAAAAACCATAAGTATCTGACATTATTATTTCCATATCCTTAAAACATTTTTAATTGAGGTTATATTAAAGTTATACCCTTAAATAACATATGATAGGAAAATTTTCCATATCCGCCTACACCATGACCATGTGTGATAATCCATTCCATTGACAACTCTACTATTCTATCAATAATTACTTTGCTTTTTATCATAGTCCTTCACATAATTTTTTTTGACATTTCGCTTTATTAAATATTGTATTGATGTCAATTTAAATATCATTGATGTCAAATTTAGCTTAAGTTCATCTATGTTTTATATGTTATCATTTGAAGTGTCATGATAAGTATTCATGATATCTCAAGCATGGCCTAGTAGATTCTTGAGTTATGTATGGAGTTCTAACATAGTGTTATAGTGATAAGATGAAAGTATTTGAGATTTATAGTGTAAAAATAAGTGGTAGAACATATGATAATATGTTTTACACATGTTATTGAGGTGTAAAATACATCTACAGTGACGGTAAGATCAATAATTAAGGCTAAATCCTTGCATGAGAGATCTAGTGTGGAAAGACTCCTGGTAAGGCCAAATGGAGGATAATGATCAGATTATAAGGTAATAATGATTGTATGAGAATGATATTAAGGTATATGAAATTTTTATGAAATATTGATAATAATAAAAGAGGTTTTCAAGAGTATTCAAAGTGCAAATATAACTAATAGTCTTGAGCCTAGTGTGCAAATAAACCTAGTGAGGTCCAATAAGGAGTTAAGTTGAGTTTACAAGATTCCAATAGCTCATGTGAGAATTTTTTGAGGTGTGATAGGTTTATTTATTCTTTTGGACCAATTTTTAGGTCATGGATTGTAGGATAAAACTCAAAAAGCTATTTGAAGGTCTCTTATGCGTGCAAAATGAAGAGATGAGAACCTAAGAAGAAACTTTAGATGATGATTGGCATGTGTAAATTTTTAATGGTGTACTAATACTTTTGAGATATATGTAAAATTTTCATAATAATTATTTTCAAGTATTATTTCAACATTTAAGGGATAGAGTTGTATGAACAATCGTCAAGAAGGTTAACTAGTCTAAAACCCTCTCAAACCCATCTTAATGACCCAATCAGAGAAAACTTGTTTTAGAGGGCCCATAATTTATTTTTAAATATTTTTTTACATTTAGATAATTTATAGGACTCTTCAAGGAATCTTTAGGTGGTAGTAGTGTGTTAGGGTAGTGAGCAGAACCTACAAAAAAATGTTTATTTTTGAAGAATTTAATTCTATAGGCAGAGTTGACTAGATTAATTCATGAAAATGATTGGAGGTTGAAGTAAAAGACTTTTTATTGATTTAAATGGTGTTATTTTTTTGATTTATAGCCTCTTTGTTAATAATTTTGGTAACTCAAGTTGACCTATCGTAGAAATGGCTAACAATGAAGACAATGAAGAAAAAATAGTCAAAGTGAAAAAGAGATTAGGGAGTGGTTTAGAATGATTAGTTATGAATAAAATTTAATTAGTTAATTTTTAAATAACTATAAATCTTATATATTTTTGTTATATGAGTTGTATTTCACTGAAAAGGATGCAAAAGGTGTTCATAAGATGGCTTATGTTGAGAAGATGTGACAGTGAAACCCAAGACAATGAGAATGGTTTGTAGGAGAAAAGTTGCCATATGAGATATTATTTTTGTGTTTTATGGTGATATAAGGAATATGTATGATATTTTAAATGTATTTTAATATAATTATAATTATTTCTTAGGTGTTAAAATGTCATGTTTCCATGACTAGATGTTTGTAATATTTGACAGTTCTAAGTGTGCTAGGTTAAGTGGAGAGTGTAAACCCATATGACATAAGTTGATGCATAAAATTAATATTTTGTTTATTTTTTTATATAAATCATATATTAATTCTTTATTTAAGGTATATATATAGGTTTAGGATTTGTAATATGGAAGCCAAAATGTCTTGTTCAACTATGTTAAGATAGTAACCTGAGAGATTGGTTTGTAAGATCAATGATTGTCTCTAGAGTTTGATATCTATACATTTGAGAGTGATCTACTAGACTCATAGAAAATATTAATTTTCATGACATGTCATGAAATTTTAATTTTAAGTGTATATTACAAAGTTGTTCATGACTATGTTTTTGAGGCTACAAGTAGTTTGATTAGTCACTTTATAGAGGTGAGTTTGGGGTGTTTTTCCACAAGTTTAAGAATAAAATAAGTTTTAATATGTTAAAAATTCCAAAAAGGTTCATGATAATTATTTTTTAATATTTTTTATCCCTATTCAAGTTTGGAGAGTCAAGATTTCTTGACTATACATTGATTGTGTTTGACTATTCTGAGTGGTCATTTTGCAGAGTTGGTTTGAGGCATGTTGTCCTGTTTAGTGAAGTCAAATGGATATGGTGATTATAATAAGGTCATAAATTTTATATAAATTTTGTTTTTTCATATTTTAATTTCTCAAAGTTAACTATATACTTCAATTTTGTAAGGCAATTTTTTCTAGGTGTGTGAAAGGTCAATGGCGAGTAGGCCTAAAAACTTGGTTCAAGTGGTGAAATCAGGAAAATGGTATTGGGGAAAAAATAATGTCTTATGATGGGAATATTAAATTAATATTATAATTTTTTAAAGTTTTTTAAAATTTAAAAGGTGGTCCAAGAGTTCTGAGTGTAACATGTGCCTTAGAAAAGGCCTAATTCCTTTAGGTCTCTATTATGCCTAATAGGGTTTTAGTCCTTAAGGGGTAGGACAGACCTATGGATTGGTTGTCTCAATCATGTAACATTTTTTTAAATATTAAAAGTATAATTAAATATTTTAAATTATATTTCTGACCAAGATGGGTGAGACCAAGAGTTGAGTATAAAAATAAGGCCTAATTGGCCTATTCAAGCTAGTTGGATAAGAGAGGATATAAGTGAATGAGAGAGAATTTAAAATAGTATGAGAAGGTAATTTAGGACCATTATAGGATAATATTATCATAAATTTTCATCTAAAATATATTATATAGGTGCATGATAAGGTCAATGGACCTAATGAGCCTATTAGAGGTATGTTGAACGAGTAAGCCTATAAGGATATTTGAGTGAGATTGAAGGGTAAAGAGTGAAAATAAAGGAGGTAATCATCAATTAAATATTATAAATAGGTGTTATAACATTATAATATATTATATATTACTTATTTTTTGCTAATATACCTATGGGTTTGAATCCTCCTTACAAGATAGAGCTTGCAGAAGACTAGTTAAGTGGGTGCTCAATTAGGTAGGGGTTCGAGCTCCTTATGGAGTTGGTGGTTTAGTAAACTTTAGATATTTAAATTATAGTAATGTATTAAATATACATGGTTTATTTTTTTTTAACCCCCAATATGGTTTCCCACATATCTAATGTGTTGTCTTGTGATATGCTTATGTGGTTTTTTGTGTATGCATTGATCTTTATGTGAATAAAAGGTTCTTAGAATTATGAATAAAATTGATTAGATATTATTAAGAAACTAATTCACCCCCTGTCAATAGATTATTCCAAAAAAATTTATTATATTTGGACCTTTGGAGGAGCCTTGATAGCCTACAGGTGATCCTAATTATCATAAAGTGTGATGAGGACTATGTTCATCTTGTTTGCAGTGATAGTGCTTGCAGAGTTGTTTAAAGAATTGAAATAATGTCAAAGGTATCATTTGGTAGCTCAAAGGGACTATATAAAATCTGATTAGAATATAAAACCCAATATTGACAATATTTAAGGACTCTAAAGACATATTGAGAGAAAGGTACATGCCAAGGCATTCCAAGCTGGTTTACTTGGTCAACTAACATGATAAAAGGAAGATGTTACTAGGTTTAGGTGTTCAATAAAATTGAGGTTGCATAATCTTGTATTGGAATTAATATAAGATGATATGAAGTGATTTATATCATCATAAAGAGATAGACAAGTGAATTATGAGTTGTTCATCAAGTTAGATAAACTGAGTTGATTCTTTGAATCTATCATAGATGAGCAGTGGTTTGATTAGAAGTCTAAGTATGTTGTTGAGACCTATTTGAGGTCAATTTGAGCCTTCATGAGGTTTAAAGGTGTGATAATTTATTCTTGTTTATGAATGTATTTTTTTAATCATATGAACTTTAGGGTAACTTGACCCAATGGAGGAGCTCAGTTGAATCATAAGCATACCTATTTTTGGAAGACCTCAATAGATGATTGAATGCTTTAGGAGAGAAAGTGGTTGACTAAGCTTGTTTATGAATTTTACTATCTACATAATACATATAAATATGTAATGATAATGTGAATTTATCATTTGATCATGATCAATGAGACAATAGGAAGAGAGATTGAAGGTATTCTTGAGACCACAAAGGTCTTAGCTTGAGAAACTCAATGGATGTGTTTATATTCTTAAGGTCTTTGTGAATGGTAAACATAGGTGACTTATTTGAGTTGTATAGTGCTTTTGGTATATTGTGGTGATTTATATAATAGAATATAGGTATTATTCAAGTCATGTTGTTCTTTTAGGAGTAGTTTTCTTGATCAATTTTGACATCAGAAGTGATGAATGATCTTAAGACTCATAGGACAGTGAGATGAGGGTTTTAAGTATTCTAATGTCTTCAAACCCTAAGATGTGTTCTCATAATGATATTTAATATTTTATGTCTTGTTTTAATTAGTGTGATTTTGGTAATTTGGTTTCAATGTTTCCTTCAGTTGATGACATGCTTGTAATGTATGTGTGAGCTCATAGTGAGGTCTAAGAAGCAATCTTCAAAATTGTTGATCAAGAGCGTTATAGATTGGTCTATATCAAAAATTCCATTGGAGGTAGAGAAATTTTATCATAAATATCCATGGTATTGTGTTGAGAAAAGAGTGAAATGACAATTTTTTTGTGTCCTAAGAGTATTCATAGAAGTTATGAATATGGTCATGCCCTGTAAAAGTGAGTAAGCTTGAAGAAGATTGCTATGGTGATCATTGAAGTGAAATGGTCTCTTTATATCTTGGTGAATGTTGACCATTTTAAACAAAATTCAAAATGGGTCAACCCAGCTATAGTAAAATAATTATATAGGGGTATAATATAATGTTATAGAGTGTATTTAATGTTATATCATATGCTTTTAGCCTTGGTCATGGTTTAATTAAATCTTATGTCAACTTGAATCACTTAGGGGTCACTTTGGGTTCACATATGAAAGTGGAATGATTTTAAAGGTGTCCAATTTTCTTATTTTTATTCCCAATGTCCAATTTATTAGATTCCATATCAAGTATGCCAATCCATCTAAAACTTGCTAGTTTTCTAACTAAAAATCAGGAAAATAACTGGCACTTTTATAACCTATAGGATAGTGTGACACATGTTTAAACATTTTGGGTTGAATATTAAACTTAAAAAGACACATATTATCATTTTATCAGCTTTGTAAGTGCTAAAAATGGTCAAAACCCATTCTACTCCTTCATCACTCTCCCAGACATGTAGAACCAGTGAATAGGTTTGTGCTTAGTATGGCCAGTTGGAGAAGCTTCAGAACAAATGATTTTTAGGGTTGATATTACACTCAAATAGGTTAATTTTAATAAAAATATTTTAAGTATTTGTCACTTTTTATTTATGAACCATCCTTTACAAGTTGACTATGTTTTTTAGTTGTTAAATCCCATACCCTATAGGTTTCCTTCTCATGTGGGTAAGTCCATACAATCCAAATAATTATATTTCTTAAAAATTATTTTATCTATCTCCTTTAATTTCTCCCATTCTTGGTTTCAATTTTGAAAATGACTTCATTGATCAAACAACTAAAGTTGTAGAAAAGATCCATCATGTGAGATCTCAGTCAAGTTTCATCATTTGTAGAATGCTTATTTATATTCAAGGACTAAAAATGATTGTAATATGATTTTTTCAATGTTTAAATTACATAAAAATCACCTCCATTCAATTTTTTTCCTTACAACATCATGCTTTGATCAAACATTCAGTCATGTGATACTCATAGTTAGATCTATATCCACTTTCACTTAAAGTCATGTATATGAAGCTTGTCTAGTGTGATCATGGAGGTGTAATGAATGTATTTAAACTTATTTCAAGTAATAAATAGATGAATATAGTAAATTTTAACATTTGTAGAAGATAAAATATTGGTTTCAAGTTCATGTACCATACAAACCAGTCACTCAACTACCACTACTTGGTCTATAACTATGTTAGCATATATAGAAGGATACCACATTAGAATAGAGGTTTTAAAACTTGTTTGAAGATATTCATAGTGATAAACAACCATTTTATTAATTTTTAATGATTATAAGTTTGTTCACGAGGCCATTCACTATGCACATTGCTCCAATTCCACATTTACTACATGTCTATAAATCAAAATACACCTACAAGTACCTCATGAAGATAAACCATGTTAAGAGGGAGTGTCTAAGATGAGTAAGGTTATTTATAATGAAAAGAGTCTATTTATAATATTTTAGGAATTTTAAAACTCATTTGAATTTCACAAACCATAAACATTGCCAACTTACTCATCCTTATTCCCTGTATATGAAGATGCCCACCTACAGGGGGCACCACAAAGATATGAAGGTACTTGTACAAAGAAGATTAAACATGAAGAAAAGTTATTGAAAAATTAAGTATGTTTTAGAGATCATGAAAATAATTTTTTAAATGTTATATTGACTGGTAGTCTCAAGAATTTGTCTCTAAGGTTGGATGACTGTATTAGGGATAAAATCCCTAAAATCTCAAAATAGAGCACCTAGTCATTTTGATGATGCCCCATGATAATGTTGCAAAGAGATTTGGTGCATCCAAAATAATTTAACTTTTATATTACACATAATATAATAACCTTAAAAAAGTAAGAGGGTGTATATTTAATGGAAGGTGGTTGTTGAAAGGCTCAAATATGTACTTTTGTTTATTGAATTTAAATAGTGACAGCTACAAGATTTGAACTCCAAAGAGATCCATACACCCAAGGTTGTAAGTAAAACATATATTCATGATTTAATGACATTATAAAGTTAAAATTAATATTGAGGAGCATAAAGGTCATCAAGAGAGGTTTATATGAAATATTTGGAGTCTAATCTACACTTATAAGTGTCTTTTGCCCTGAAACAACTCACTTATAACTAACTATGAAATCCTTATAATCCTTAAGGTGATTTTATATATGGAGACACAAATATTTTATAAAGATGTATTATTCTTAGACCTATATTGAGATATAAATTCATGAAACAATTATGCCAAGGATAGTGTATGTCTACGGTACCTAATATTGTTTTAACATAGTAAACTATGGTTGATTGAGAGGTGACAGTAAGATAAAATATAATTGTTAGAATTATACTAGGGTATGGACATGAATTATAGTGGAATGTAAATAAATTTTTGTGGTTATTAAAACAATAATAATTTATTTAAACACTATATTCAAGATTCAAACATGCATGACCACCTACAGGGGTTACCTTTGAGGGAGAAACATAAAAAACATAGTCAGCAAAAGGAGTCTTATGACCAGTCTTGATAAGGATCCAACCTAAAGATATGAGTTGAAAAATTTAAATTATTAAATGAGTTTTTTAAAGCTTCAATTAAGGTAAATTCCATTGATACCAAGGTCTATAACACATAATCATTTACCTAGAGGCTCACTTTTCATGTGTAAGTAGACAGTTTAGGTAGTCAGACCTAATGGAGCAAAAACATGGTTGAATATTAAATAATAGATGATTGATAGGGTTGGTAGGCATGATAAAAAAATTTAAAATGATAATATCCATCCTATGATACACCAATATCATGTAAATAGGGGAGGGAAAGGGATCTAATCAAGAAATGTATAGTCCTAAGGTAAAACCCTATATACAACCCACTCCCCACAAGTTTGTCTTAGGTTTTAGTGGTTTTTATGGATCTAATCATGTGGTAAAAGGTTATAAATTGGAACATAACATATATGTCACTTGGATAAGTCCATAATATTTTTATTTTTTCTAAGGAAATAGGGGAAGTACCATATGTTTTATCTTAGATAGAGGGTACTTCCCTAGAGTACAAACCCTAAAATCTTGGACAATGTAGATAAGAGGGTGAGATAAGGATTTTTATAAACATGGAGGATTAAAATGATTTATCATCCATATGAAAACATGAGAAACCTTACAGAAAAATAAGAATCTGAACATGGTGTTCTAAACCCTTGAGTATGTAGACAAGCCTACATGGCCTTGAATATACCTAAAGACTAACTAGAGAGTCACTTTCACTTATAACATGAGATGAGAATTATAATCCATTCATAAATATATATAGGGATATATCAGGTATGTCTAAGCTATTGGTATGCATAAGACATCACAAGAAAAGCCACTTTTGGCTTCAGACCACATTAGGTCTATGCAAATGGAAGGAAAGGCTTGAGTAAGCAATTTGAGTTGCTCACATCTCCTTTGATACTTTTCACGAAGACTCAATGGGGTAGGATAAGTTGAATAATGTCATGAACAAACAATTTGTGGCATTATTTCATTTTTCTAATGTTAAATCTTCATTAATAATAACTAAAGGTCAAAACTATCTAAAACCCTACAAAACCTTAAATAAGGATTCAATTAATTAAATGAAGGAGAAGAGATATACTAATGGACCAAAATGACCATGAAAGTGATTGGATGATATAGATGACTCTCCATGGTTTTTGTCCATCCTACTAAGGTGTTACCTACTTGTATGAACATGAAGGAATTAGGATTTTTTTGACTATTTTTGATGTTTTTTAGGCTCTAGGAAGTTCTAGGAGTTGAAACCAACTTTAAGAAAAATATTGAGACTTGTAATAACTCACCATGACCATTTCATGTAGCATAAAATATATTAATTATTCCTATAAATGGCTTCATCTTAGCCAATCAAAACTATAAAGGTGAGAAAGATAGTGACAAGGGTTAAAACTTCAAGTATATGGCCTTTTAATGTCTAACTAAGTAATCTAAGTCCATGGATGGTCTTTAAAAGTGTCATTCACCCCTTGTATGTATTTTCATGGAAAAATAAATCCAATTTGGAGGCCAAGTGTTGGGGGTGAGTGAAAGAGGAGTTTCCTTGACTATATGTAGTTATGGCTCACTTCCAGAAGAATTCAAATGCCTAGGGATGCAACCAATGCATGGTAGAGCATGTACACAACCCCTCCCTCTTAGTGCAATCATGAAAAATATCCTTAGTCAGTTGTGGGATGTTCCAAAAGGGATGAATGATGAAGGTAGTTTTCTTGTGAATAATGATGAGTTTTATACCACATTTCATGAGTCTCATGACTTGGAGGGCAATTTTTCCTATCATAACTTTCATGGTCTATCTCCTACTACATTATCCTACATATGTAACTCCTCCTCTAAGAAGGACATGTGTTCTAGTGACCTTTGGAATTATCTTTTACCATTTATCTCTTAAGTTCTTTAAGTAGATACCATTTTGGCCTTTGTAATCTAATACCACACCATCTATGGTGAATACTTACTAGAATGGAATTGTATTTTGCCTTTGAATATTAATGAAAGTCTAGTTTTGTGTTCTTGAACAATTGTCTAAGTGTGCAAGTGATGTATGGTGATGCAAAGTGATAATTATCTATCCTTTATTCCCTTATCCTTTCATGTTTGTGCAAGAGTTCCTATTCTAATAGGTCATATAGAGTGTATTCTTTGGAGTGTAAAATATTCCCTCTATTTCATTTTACTTATGTTACTTCATACAACATACCTCTATATTTAAACACTCATGTTAGAAACCTTCTAGGACTTAGAAGCTAGTTTGTATGCTTTGAGTCTTAGTGAATAAATTATGATGGTCATGTGGAATACATATTGGCGTATCACCCTCTTAGATTATGTTAATTTCATGAAAACTCTAACTCTTTTCCATAAAATAAGCATTAGTTAAGTGATAAGCTTTACAAGATAACATTCAAGGAGCTAGCCCTTTAAATTTAGAGGCTCACTTCCACCATAGGTACACCTACATACCTTGAAGTGTTCTAATATTTCCCAAATTGATAAGAGGCTTGAACACCCTCTTCTAGGGTATAATATTTTGTGATAATAGTTATGGCATGCCTGATGGAACCATTTTCTTCAATACACTTGTCAAGGTGAATGTTGGTATTGAAAACATCTACTACAAATTGGTGTGCTACTCAACATTTGGTGACTCCATCAAGGTAAAATATGGTTCAAGGTCATTATTTTGTCATAAAATTTCTCTCATATTTCATGGTTCTCACTAGGTCATCATTTAGTAGAGTGTTCAACCCCATTAATCCACATATTCAACTTAAAGCTACTTTTGAAGTTCAATATCCTCATCTTAATCTGCCCTTTTAGGAATAAGAGGATTTTGATAGCCAAGAAAGCCAAAAAGCCCAAGAAAGCCAAGAAAGCAAATATGTTAAAGAAATTTAAGATCTTTAAGAAGATATGGATAGACCTCATACTTTTCATACCTTTAATACTAAAAATTGAATTCACCTTCAAGCATATGATGACATTCCTCCTAATGCCACAAAAGGTGTGCCCATATTCAATGGTGAAAGTCATGTTACACCTAGTGAATACACAAATTTTGTAGCTTTGATATTTCCACTCAAGGGAAAATTTACTTTAGACTCATTACCATGTAACTTAGAGGAAAATATCTTGATTGGTATATAAATCTATAAGTTGGATGCATCACATCATGGGATGATTTTGGAGTGTTGTTAACCTCAAGTTTGGAAATGAAAGTGACCATGCCTCTCTCATACATCAACTCAATGTGAGAAAAAGAGGATCCAAAGAAATAATGCATGATTTAAATGAGAGGTTTCAAAAGACTTGGTGTATATTTCCTCCTCCCATAAGGCCACCTCCTAATTTTGTGTTCCCTACCTACTTGAGAGCCATTAGTACTAAAATTTATATCATGTTTCAATCCATGGGTGGTTCCACTCTTTTTGGAGAATATAACTTGCTATTAAAGCTTATAATGGTCTCATCCAAGATATAAGTTTTCCTCTTAATGTGTCATGACCCCATTATCTCATAATTATACTAATACTCTAGATGTGGCTCAAATTCCTAATGCCACTACCAAGCCTAAGTCTGTTCCTAAGAAGATATAAAATTTCATGGATCTATATGCATAAATTCAAATGATAAGATACAAACTTAGGAAACCTAATATGTAATAAGGTGCATATAAAAATTCATATCTTTATCAAAAAAATATGGAAGAAGAAGAGGTTAATGGTATCTTAACGTCAATAGGTCTACCAATGTGTATAATCCTAGCTCCACCACCAATGCAAGAGAGATGGTACTGGTGCATACAAATTTGGTGTAAGGATAAGATTGGAAACAAGGACAATTAATGGATGATAATGAAGGTGGAGAGAAAGATCTTATTTCTCAAGGAGTTACTCCTCTCCTATTAGCTAAAGATGAGGTCATGATGCAAGCAAATGAGGATTGGTAGGCCCATGGATTAAGCTTCACCAACTTAATGATGGAAAACAATTATGTAATCAATCAAGGAGCCTATATTGCAAAAAATACAAGGGCCAAGAGGAATTCTCTAGGAGGTGATAATAGTATTAATATAATTTTATCCAATCATCCTCCAAGGCATCACAGCATGGCTGCAAGTGTGATAGTTCCAAAATCTCATACACTTCCTTCAAGTTAAAATGTGGTAAGGTTTTCTCAAGGTGCCTATATTCATCAAGTTTGAAGTAATCCTTTACCTTAAAAGACTCAATAAAAGGTAAGTACTAATTCTATAAACATATTGGATTGCTTGAAAAGTGCCAAAGCATCAATCTCTTTGTGGGATGTACTTCATATGCCTTGCCAAAAAGAGTTGTTACAAAAGAAATTGTCCACTATTCCTACTAGTCCTTCATTTTCAAGTAAAATTAATAGTTATGTTGTCCTTGAAAATTTTACTAATACAATATTTGAACCATATATTAGGGTTTAGAAGCCTCCACTATTCTAGCTCACTCTCATAGTGGGTGACAAATTGGTCCATGATTGCATAGTTGATAGTAGATCTTATACTTTAGTCATGCCCAAAGTTGTAGCTGATAATTTGGGCATAAAATATGAGACACATAGTAAAGGATTTATCTAATTAGATGGTACACCTACTAAGACCATAGGTCTAATTAAAAATGTTAAGGTCTTCTTGCATGATTATCCTAGTTTTTTATCCTTCAAGGCATAGTTGTTGTTGACCTCCTAGCTCACTTTGCAATGTGCCTTTCAAGGGACTTTACAAACAATATTGGTGGATACCTCTCATATAATTGGTCCTTCTTGGCCTTTAGGATAGGGTATGGGACCAAGGTAAAAATTAGGACACATCATCTTACAAGGTTTCATATTGATCCTTACGTTGAAACAAGTTGTAACTTGAATTGTGTGATCAATGAGAAGGAGGAGCCTAATGTGGATGATGGAGATTCTAAAATTGAAAAAATATATTACTTTTTCTTGGATGATTATGGTGTAGAAACATATGGACATGATCGTTATGCATAATTTGAACAAACTGACATTCAAACTTATATTATGCATGAAGAGCCATTTGAATAAGCTAAGGTAAGTGTAAAACATTCTCATGCTATTGAAGGTGACTATATGATTCATGAATATGATGATCATAGATTGATGAATCTAATTGAGCACCATATTTGGAAAAAATATGTTTTTATCCCTTCCATTTATGAGGATGATTTGGATGATGACACTCATGAGGTGGATGAGAATGACTTGTGGCAAAGATTTGATGTAATATGTCATGAGTTTGATTAGCTTTGTAATGTTACTCTAAATAATTATATATATGACTTGGTTAATTCATCTAAAAAACATGATGTTAATTATCTTAATAATCATGGAGAAAAGTTTCCTGTTGTGAATGAAGAAGAACCATGGAAAAAGATCAATGCCATATGCAAAGAGTTTCATAAGTTGGGTAAGTCTCCCTTTTATCTAAGAGATTATATATCTAATGTCAAGGTTGGTAATGAAACTAATGATCATGTTGACAAGTTTTATATCAATCATAAAGATGAAGGTCATCCTATTGATCAATAATCTACTATCATGAAGAAATTTGATGATGTTAGTGTCCAAGAAGTTGCAAACATGGATAATGAGGCTAAGGCAGAAGTTATTGTACCTAAAGAATATTTAGGAGATCCACCTAATGTTGAGTGAGATCCAAAGGTATTGGGTCATGAATAATAAGAGTTTGAACCTCAAAAACATCAACTACATTCTATCCTAAGAGAGGACAAGGTTGAGAGGACTGCCATACACTCTAATTTGCACTTTTTTGGAGAACATCCAATAGATGTGATAGAAATAAAAATAGTTGCAACCCAAAACAAGGTTATTATAGAATAAGAAATATCATCCATAAAGGATCCAAATAGTTCACTTGTAGACCTAAGAAGATTCAAAGCTGGTGGGTTTCTTTACCATACACATATGTAAGTTATTAGTGATAAACATGATCCTCATGCTAAGTTGACTTCATGGAATAAAAAAGATGCAAGTGGGATCATATTTTACCCTGGTTGATGTATGATAAATTTTTTCACCTCAAGAGTGGGGTTTGTAAATATTAGAATAGGAGTGTGTGTCCTCTTTTACTTGTGTTGTGTTCCATAAATGTTTTAGTGAACACATGTGTGTTATTTTTGAGTCTGATTTGTTTTATGTGTCTTTCCTTATGTTTTGTGTTATAAAAGGAAATTTTTGTGTCAAAATTGGTGTAAATTTGAATCCATGGCGCAATGGATAGGATTAGGCAACTAGTCTTGGTATAACAAGCATACAACCCTTGGGAAATCACCAAGAATGTTGACCATTGTAACCACAAGTCAAAATGGGTCAACCCCTATAGTAAAAAACATATATATTGGTATAATGTAATGTTATAGGGTTTTTTTAGTTTCATATCATATGTTTTTATCCTTGGTCATCGTTTAATTAAGTCTTATATCAACTTGGGTCACCTAGGGATCATTTTAGGGTCATATATGAAAATGGCATGGATATCAAGGTGTCTAAGTGTCCTAGTTTTATTCCAAATGTCCATTTTGTTAGATTCCCTATCAATAATTTTATTCCATCTAAAATTTTTAGGTTCTCTAATTGAAAATCAATAAAACAACTAGAAAAGGAGGAGTTTGGCACTTATATAGACTATAAGTGAGTGTGACACATGTGGAAACCTTATGGGATGACTATTTAACTTCCCTAGACTCATCCCAACATTTTTTCATATTTTCAAGTGCTAAAAATGGTCAAAAACCATTATGATCCTTCATCACCGTCTTAGACATGCAAAACCAGTCAACAAGTTTGTGCTTAGTACATCTAGTTGGAGAAGTTTTAGACAAAATTTTTTTGTGGGGTTATATTAAACTTAGATAGCTTCATTTTCATAAAAAGAGTTTAGGGATTGCTCACTTGTGCTTTATGAACCATATTTTACAAGTTGCCTATGTTTTTCTACTTATTAAACTCCATACCCTATATGTTTCTTTCTCATGTGGATATGTATATACACTCCAATTAATGAGATTGATTCCATAGGATGTTAAATATATCTTATAATTTTTCCCATGTTTTTAAAGGATTTCATGGATCAAATAACTCAAGTTGCAAAAAGGAGCTACCATGTGAGATCTCAGTTAGGTTTCATCATTTTTAGATTGTTTATTTATCTAAAAAGACTAAAAATGATTTTAATATAATGTTTTCCAAGTTTCAATGCCATAATAATCACCTATCTTCCATTTTGGTCTTACAACACCATGTTTTGATCAAACATTCAATCATTTCATACTCACAATCAACTCTTTATCCACTTTCACTTACAGTCATGTGTATGAAGCTTGTCTAGTGTGCTCATGGAGGTTTAATTAACGTATTTCAACTTGTTTCAAGTCATCAAGAGCTTAAGATATTACATTTTAAAATTTAAAAAAGATATAATATTGGTTGCAAGTTCATGCACCATAGAAAGCAATCACTCAACTAACATTGCTTGGTCTGTAACTATGTTAGCATCTATATAAGGATATCACATCAGAATAGAGGGTTTTAGTTTTTTTTAAAAATATATTAATGGTGATAATCACATAATTTAGGAATTGGTAAGGAGTATAAGTTTATTCATGAGGTCATTAACTATGCACATTGCTCGAATTCTACATTTATTGCCTATCTGTAAATTAAAGTGCACCTACAGGTACCTCATGAGGATCAACCATGTTGAGAGGGAGTGTCAAAGATGAGTAAGTTTTTTATAATTAAAAAGTATATTTATATTATTTAAGGAAATTCAAAACTAATTTTAATCTCACAAACCATACCTAGTACCAACTTACTCATTCTTTCTACCTATATATGAAAATGCCCACATACAGGTGGCACCATAGAGATATGAAGGTACTTGTACAAAGAATATTGAACACGAGGAAACCTTATTGAAATAATACATATGTTGTGGATATCATGAAAAGCATATTTAAAATTCTATATTGAGTGGTATTATCAAGAAGTTATCTCTAAGGTTGGATAACTGTATTAGGGACAAAATCCCTAAAATCTCAAAATAGAACACCTAGGCATTTTGATGATGTCCCATGAAAATGTTTCAAATAGACTTGGTGCATGAAAAAGTATTTAAATTTTAGCATAAAATAATTATAATAACCTTGAAAATGTAATAGGGTGTATTATTAGTGGAAGGTATTTGTTGAAAGGCTCAAATATGTACTTTTGGTCATTGAATTTAAATAGTGATAGCTACAAGATTTGAACTCCAAAGAGATCCCTACACCCAAGGTTATAAGTGAAACATATATTCATGATTTAATGACCTTTTCAAGTGAAAATGCATATGAAGGAGAATAAGTTTCATAAAAATAGGTTGATATGAACTTTTTTTAGTCTAATCTACACCTACAGGTGTCCTTTCCCTTGAAACAACTCACCTACAACTGATTGTGAAATCCTATATATCATATTCAATGTGATTTTAAATATGGAGACACAAATATTTGATAAGGATGGATGATTATAAGACCTATATGGGGATATAAAATCATTAAATAGTTTATACATATTCCAAGGATAGTGTATGTCTACAATACCTCATATTATTACAATACAGTCAACTATAGTTGACTTAGTAATGAGAGTAAGCTAGAACAAAATAGTTAGAATTATATAAAGGTATGGAAATAACTTGGATTAGTATGGAAATGATTTTTTTTGGTAAAGATAACCTTAATAATTTATTAAAATAATATACTCAATATTCAAACATGCATGACCACCTATAGGGGTTACCTTTGAAGGACAAACATAGAAAACACAGTCAATAAAAGGAGTCCTATGACTAGTCTTGATAAGGATCCAAACTCAAGGTATGAGTTGAAAAATTTTAATGGTGAAATGAGTTTTATAAATATTAAAATAAGGTCAATACCCTTGATACCAAGGTTTAAATAACATAAGCATTCATCTACAGGCTCATTTTTCTTGAGTAAGCAAGAAGTTTAGGCAGTCAGACCTAATGGAACAAAAACATGGTTGAAGATGTAACCATAGATGATTTAGAGGGATATTAAGCATAATAAACACTTTTAAAATGAAAACAAACATCCTATTATACACTAATATAATGGAAATATGGGAAGGTAAGGGATCTAATTAGGAAATCTATAGTTATAAGGTAAAACCCTATATACAACCCACTCCCCACAAGTCTGTCTTAGGTTTTACTAATTTTGAGGGATATAATCATGTGATCAAAGGTTGTAAATTGGTATAAAAACATATATGTAACTTGGATAATCCCATACAATGTCTATTTTTATAATGAAATAGGGTAAGTATCCTTTATTTTGTCTCAGATAGAGGGTACTTCCCTAAAGTACAAACCCTACAGTCTTAGAGAATGGAGATAAGAGGGTGAGCTCAAGATTGTTATAAAGCTTCATGGAGGTTTAAAAATATTTATAATATATTATAAAACATGATAAATCTTACATATAAGGAAAAATCTTAATAGGGTGTTCTAAACCCGCAAGTATGCAAACAAGCCTACATGGCCTTGAATATACCTAAAGACTAACTAGAGAGTCACTTTCACTTCTAACATAAGATGATAATTATAATCCATTTGGAAATATATATATGGATGTATCATATATTTATAGGCTATTTTTATGCATAATAAGTCACAAGGAGAGCCACTTTTGGTTTAGGATCACATCAGGCCTATGTAACTGGAAGGAAAGACTCAAGTAAGCGATTTAAAGTGCTCACATATCCTTTGATACTTTGCATGGAGACTAAAGGGGATAAGATAAGTTGAATAAGGTCATGAATAATTTTTTTTTTGAATTATTTCATCTATCCAACATCAAATATTCATGAACAATCACTAAAGGTCAAAATTGTCTAAAACCCTACAAAACCCTGAATAAAGACCTGCTAAAGGAAATGAAGGAGAAGAGATATCCTAATGGACCAAAATGACCATTAAAGTTATTGGATGATATATAGGACTCTCTAAGGATTCCCTCCATATTATTTATGTATTCCCTACTTGTATGGATAATATGTAATTTTTCTTTCTTTGACTATTTTTGATGTTTTACAAGATCTAAGAGGTTCCAGGAGTGAAACCAATTTCAAAAGAAATATTGGGAATTGGAATAACTAAATATGAAAATTTAATGAATTATATAATATCCTAAGTGTTCTTAAAAAAAAATTCATCTCATCTATTTAAAACTGGCAAAGTGATCAAGATAGTGACAAGTGTGAAAATTTTAAGTAAATTGACTTTATTTGTCTAACTAAGCAGTCTAAGGCCATGAAGGGTATTTAAAAGTGTCATTCACCCCTTATATGTATTTTCATGGAAAATTGAAACCAATTTTTAGGCCAAGTGTGAGGGGTGAGTGAAAGAGGAGTTTCCTTGACTACAGGAAGTGATGTTTGTTGGGTGAATATTTTGTTGTTAGCTAATTGATGGAAAAATGGGTATATAAACCATAGTACAAGGAGATTTATATGGCAAAAAGTGTGAGTTTATCACATCCTAATAAGATAAATCTCTCCTCTCATCAAGGGGAGGTTCCCTATAAATCACTTATATGCTATATATATATATATATATATATATATATATATATATAAGAAGAAAATAATACTCAGGGTAGGATAACACCATCTATCTCTCTTTTTTCAGAGATGATGTTCACAGAAAAAAAGATAAATCTTGGTTGATGACTGAAAGCATTCCTCTTCCTTCAGAAATGGTATTCAACAAATAGTAGAAAATCTTCTCGAGTGGTAACTAGGTCTGTGAAAAACCCATGAAAGCACAAAGTCTTTTGTTGCCTCTCTCATTGATTCAAAGCGTACGTAACAATAGAGTGAAGTAAAGCTCCAAGTATTCACCTAAAACTATAATAGATAATAAGATCACAAAGGATAAAATTAGTTCAAAGTCTTTCTAATATCCTTCAGGATGTATTCAGATAATTTTCACGCACATACTTTTCTTATTTAATCAAATAGATGAGAGATTATTAGGAAAGACAACATAAGAATGATCTCCTAAATAAAAAAAATTATTTCAACACAAAGTCTAAAAATAACTTGCTTCTCATTCATTCAAGAAAATTTGATTTACAAGTTGAGATCAAAGTCTCAAGAAATATCTCAATTTTGGCAGAGTTTTTGCTCTCAATTATCTAGAGATCTCTTTAAAAAAGAGGCTCCCTCTATATATAGGGAAAAAACATTCAAAATTGGAAAAAGACTTAAATATTGAAAACCTAGTAAAAAATGAGTCACCATTGACTCTGGGACTTTTCCATATTTTTACATGTAATTACATATTACAAAAGTACATGTGAAAATGTTGCAAGTCAATTACAAAGTACATGAGAAGAATGAAGAAGAGAGTATGGAAGAATAGTTCAACTTTTATCTCCAAACTTCTTCAGATGAGCATCATACATAGAGATAGCTACCTATATCTCAATACTATCTGGTGCAATAGTATTTTTGAAGACCACCTTAGCTCTGATTGTGGCATCTCTCACTACTGTGATTGCTTTCACATGACTAGTTAGCCTGGTTCCTAGATTATCTAGGGTTAACTGATTATCTAATATATTATCCACAAAAGCCATTGAGAAAGCTTTCTCCTCAAAATACCTTTAGATCATACCTTAAAATTATTGAATAATTTCCTATAGTGAAATGAATTGGTTGTCTTGAGAGGTGAGATGGCAAGGCAATTCCTCCAATTTGTTCAACAGATTGGTGTCACTTTTTTCACTAGCATCCTTGGAAGATTCGAGGTCACTGATCAGTTCTTTAAGTACTTGGATCTTGTATATTAGTGATTCTTTGATTTCAATATAAGAATCTCTATTGGCAATGACACTGAATGATACTAAGGTACATTTATTTAGCGCTTTCATCTCTATCCACTTGCTAAGATATTTATTTATGTTGTCAATATCTTGAGAAATAATATTGATAAGGTCTTCTAACTCTGTTCTCATTTTCTTCATTTTACCTGTCTTCTCAACCACCTCTGTAAACAAGGAAATCCCTTATGCATGCATCTTATCTATATAATCTTCAAGTACTTTTCCCTTTAGATAGCTATTTTCCACTTTTTGGATTATAGGATCATCTACGGAGAAAGCCTCTGGAGTTATCGCTTCTGGAGTAAAAGTGAATCTCTTAAGCACTGTGGTCAATTGTTCCACCTTTACTTTGAAATAATCTTTCATTTCTCTCTCAGTCAAATTTTTGGACCATGATATCCATCATGGATTACAAATCACTCTTGGCCCCCTCGTGAGTTATTTTCCCTAAATCAACTCGAGAAATGGAGTAGCTGTTCATATCAAAATTCTCAAGGGTTACATCCTATGGGGGGTTGGCTATCTCCAAAAATTTGTGCCCCTTATCTCCAATCATTTTTGAAAGGATTTTGGGCTTCTTGGGGGTCTTTTCTTTCACTGGTACCATTTTACTAAAGTCAAAGTCATCTGGAGAGATGGCTTGCTTTTTCCTTTTGAGTGTGAAAGTTGACAACCGAAGTGGGAGAACAGAAGCACTTATATTAGCAATAGTCCCTATAGTTGGTGTCACTAGGGTAACGTCTACACTATTGGTGTGAAAAATGGGCATAGTGGGTGTAGTATCAGGAAAAATTGCACCAGCTACTGACTGGTCGAAGGTGAAACTATCTCTGATGTTGAAAGAAGGAGATGAAAGAATGGAGATGGATCTTGATGATTGAAGAACATTTCCAGAAGTGCCTTGAGGGTCACTAAAAATAACTATAGAAGGAGAGGTAGCTCCAAAAGAGGGAATACTGATGGAAGAAATGGGTGAAGGAGTTGTAACATGTGAGTGGGGTGGAGAAGAAGAAATCCTTGTGACTGGCTATGTCCCCTCTTGTAGAGATAGATTTTATGTCCCTTGTTGACCTGTAGGTCTGTTATCTATTTCCATCTATTCTGCCACTTGTTCTTGGGCACTTTGTTCCTCAACCCCCATATCTGTTGACTCTAGCTCTTTCTTGACAACTTTTGATTTCTTTGACACATAAATGATCCTAGGCCTATGGGGCCTAGAAGGAGAAGGAATGTCACTTTTATTCTTTATTATATTTTTCACTCTCTTCCTTATCTCTTCTTGGAATTTAGCCTCTGATCTTGTGATGAATTTTTTTAATGTGATCCCCTTATTTGCTAACCAATCATTGGTGTTAGCGAATATTGGTTCAAATCTCATTCTCAAGGAGGTCAACTCTTTCTGAGACCATTTGATCAGAGGAAGAGGAGAGTTAGCAACTTTTTTAGCAAGATGTCTACTATTAATTAGATCTCTACCATCTACTTGATTTGGAGGAATATCAGTGAGCCCTAGATACTCTATTTACTCAAGGGATAGTCTATTGTAATCTATTTTCTTGATATCTTCTGCTATCCTTAAATCTATCCAGATGTCTTCGATCATGGGTTCATGAAACTGAGTCTTCCTTTTGATCATGTTTTTGACACCCCTATAGTCAAAATTGGGCTTTCTTTTGAAATGCTTCATGGCAACAAGTTGCATTTTGGTCTCCATTGCCCTTGCCTTTGTAGCGGTCAATACTAAGTAACTACCAATTTCAATGGGGAACCTAAAACTTGGTTTCTTAAATTCCATCTATTTATTGTGCATGACAATAATTTGTCTACACAGCTCCATCAGGACCAATTTATCAGAAGGAAATCTAGGGAGCATATAGGGATAGCCTTGGAAAAAGCCAACCCATAGATAACAAAAGGTACAAAACTATAAGAACATATAGCTGAAGTCATTAACAACAGTCCAAGTTTCATTTGATACTCTCTTCTATTCTAATTGAGGGTCAAAAGACATAAAAATACTATGAAAAAGGCATCATTTACCGTCCTAAAGTGATGGATTGATCCCTTTAATGTTAGCTGAGGGTAATATTGATATACAAGGGTGGTTTTTCTATCTCCCTCTGATGTCAAACTTTGAAAGGTTCTCATTGAAGCTACAATATATACCAAGAACAAAGTCATATAGAAATTAAAAGTAGTAGACACTTTTTTCAATTGCTTATATAGAGCATTGCTTATCTGTTCACCCCAGAAGATGACTTGTTTCCCTTAGAGAATTATCTTGATGAAGGGATACATCAATTCATGAAATTGAGAAGAGGGTAAACCTCGTACTCTACTAAGAAGAGTAATTAAGTCACCAACTTTTTCTATAAAGTTGCTCCTCAGAATGTTCTGTGGCCATCTGGATAAGTTGGATCTGGGAGTTTTGAGCCATCTATTGTTGATCACCTTCTTCACCTTCTCAGGATCTTTGTTATATTCCTTTTGTGCCTTGACAAAGTTAATCTTCAATACTTTAGTAGCAGGAGGGCACATGAAAACTTTATCGATAAATTTAGGGTCTAGTCAAATTACCATGTTACCACTAGCATCTGACACAACTCTGGTCTCTTTTTTGTAGAATTGGGCACACTGGAGAATGAACTCTATGTGATGTGCTGCCACAGAAAAAGAGGAGACTAGATGGATATTTATCTCAATTATCCTCTACATTTTGGAGCTTGGATTTTTTTCCTTAGTTATCTCTATGAACTCGGCCATATCTACATGGATGATCTCTATGTCCCTAATGTCTTTGACATTAGAAGTGACCAAGGTGATTGGAAAAACACCTTGATATTGGTACTTCATCACCTTTGACTTCTTTAAAGAAGCTTCAATCATCAGGATGATCCTTTGTTTAAATTACATTGATGAAGAAGGATCTTGAGGATAAATTGTGATAAGAGTCATGATCACACAATTAGGGGAAATATTGGCAATCAGGGAAAATTACATGTTGGGCGATCATGACTAGGGAAATGTGCTTGAAAAGGTTGAGGCATGATTAGGTTGGAAAATGAAAGGGAAGTGGGCTCCAAAAATAAGATTTTTTTTCTAGAGTTAGTGAAAAATGGGGAGAAGGTATGCATGGGCAGTAAAAATTGCCACCCTTACATGTGGAAGGGGTTTCTTGTGCATAGGTAGCAAAAATTGCTGCCTATGCACATTGATTTAAATAAGAGGATATATCGGTGATAAAAAACACCACTGATGCATGTGAAGGTTGAACATGTAAGTGTGGCAAAAAATTTTGCCCTTACACCTAGTGAAGAAGTGTTGTGTATTGGTGGTGAATTTTGCCACCCTTACACATAGTTTGGGTTGGATTGCATTGATGGCAAAAATTGCCACTAGTGCATGAGTTCAGGTGGTTAGGGACTATGTTAGGGTAGCCAAATTCACTTCCCTTACATAAATAAGGATTTGTAATAGGTTCTGTAAGGGTGGAAAATTTTTCCACCCTAACACAAGGTTTGGTGGTTAGATGCAAGGGCAAAAAGGCCGGAAGGGAAAGGGGGAAGAGGAGGGTCGAGGCACGGTGAAGGGGAAAAAAGAGGAAAAACATAAGAAAACCTAGCAAAAAGGGAGAGAAAAGAAAAAATAAAATAAAAATAGAAATACAAATAAAAACAAAAACAAAACCCTACCTGAAGAACAGCGTGAAACAAGGCTCGAATCTAGTGAAAACGTGCTTCCTCTTGCTCACTTGATCATCTAGGGGTAGAGAGGAGGAGAAAAAATGGAAGAATGAGTTGAAATGAGGGAAAAAGAGATTAAATGGGGGAAAAATTTGCTTCCAACCAATCAATGCATGTGGCCATAAATGCCACGTGCAAAAATTGAGGTCATGCAGGGGTAGAAAAAATCACCGCCTCTGCATGGAAGGTCAGAAAAAGATGTATGGGTTGCAAAAATTGTCATTCCTACATGGAAAGCAAACAAAAATGCAAGGGTGGCAAATTATACCACTCTTTTATAATGGATGCAAGGGTGGCAAAAAATTTTGCCTTTGCATGGAAGATGCAAAACAAATGTAGTGGCAGCAAAAAATGCCACCCCTACATGAAAACACTAGAAAATACTAACTCTAGAAAATGAAAATTTTGGTCCTCTGGCCTCATCGAGATTGTAACAATTTTCACATTTTTGGGAAAATGCAATAAGATAATGTCATGAACATCAAATGATGCCAGTTGAGCAAACATGAAAATAACAAAAACTTGCCTCGAAAAATGAACTTAGAGAGAAAAACATGAAATAGACAAGTTTTGTAGGGGTTGTTCCAAAAATGAGCATAGCTGATTTTGGGAACAACAGTTGGCTCTTGTTGGGGAACTTCCATTGATCGAACCAATTGATGGGAGTAGAAACCAGACTCTAAGTGCCTTCTTCCAAGCCATTGGGCAATGGAGTCAAGCAAAAAAAAAGAAGAAAAGACATGAAAAACCAAAAGAAAACAAACAACATAAAAACTATACAAATGTACAAGTGAAGTCATCTAAAACTTCAAGAATTAAAGTGCTTCAGATTTTGCCAACTATAAGGTAGTGAGAATGGTGCTCCATCTTAATACTCCAGTAAGAATCTATTCTCACCATAGATCTGACGAATGGTAAATGGACCTCTCCATAAAGAATCAAATTTGTCGTGCATTCCTTTTGGTTCTCTCCTCTTGTCCCACAACAAGACTTGATCTCCAATCTACAAATCATGAATCTTTGCCCTCTTGTCAAAAAAAAATTTCACCTGATTCTGATGTGCAATAATCTAGTCCACCACCATGGTTTTTTGCTCATTTAATTTGGTTAGACACATGATCCTTTTGTCAATTGAATTTTTGAAGCTTAAATCTTTGATTGCCTTTGCTAACCTGAGCGCTAAAAGTTCCAGGGTGATTGGTATCTTTGCATTCAAGACATATAGAAGTTGGAATGGTGACATGCCTATGACCCTCTTGGGTGTAATTATATCTACCCACAAAGTGTTAAACAATGCTTTGTGCCAAGTCCTCTGATTGTCATCTACCAGTTTCTTGATAATAGTAACTAGATTCTTGTTGCTTGATTCTGCTTGGCCATTCCCTTGTGAAAAATAATCAAAATTATGGGAGAGGGTAATTCCATAACAAAAGTATAACTAGGTAATCTCATGAGAAGAGAAACATGCTACATTATCTGTTACAATTTTAGTTGGAACCCCAAACCAAGAAATAATATTTTCCTTAAGAAAATTGCATACCACTTCTGAAGTAGCATGCTTAGTTAGAATAGCTTCCACCCATTTGGTAAAGTAATCAGTCGCAGTGAAGATATAATCATACCTAGAACTTGAAGATAGGTTGACTGTGATAATGAAGTGAATACCCCATTTTTGAAAAGGTTCTTCAATTACCAATGGCTTGAGGGGTAACACAGACAATTTAGGCTTTCTGATGAACTACTGACTCAATTCACATCTATGCACCCATTTGTACGCATCTTGAAATAATGTAGGCCAATAATACTTCACTCATATAATTTTATGGGCTATCACTGGTGTAGAAAAATGTCCTCCATAGGCCAAATTGTGGAAAGACTCCAAAAGTTTACCTTGTTGCTCCTTATCGACGCAGTAAAGAAATACCCCATCAAGGCTTCTATTATACAAGCCATTATCCCACAAGACATAGTTAGCAGCCTTTAGCTTAACATTTCATTTTTCTTTGTAGAATAGATGAGTAGGACACTCACCATAGGTAAGAAAATGAGAGATGTCAGAATACCACTCATCAATAATAGTGACAAAGAGGACCGTAGGCATGTCTTCAACTTCTATTTTTCATTTTCTATCTCCTTGGGGATATTATCAGTAATCAACTGGTAGAGGCCCTTTCCCTGCATAAGTTTGGTAGGTTTGATGTCAAGATCAAACTCCTAAATTTTAGAAATCCAATTTCCCCTTTTAGTACCAAACTCCTATTGAGTTAGAATGAACTTCATCATTGTATCAGGCACCAAGACCACAGTATGTGAATTTGGGATGTAAAACCTCAAATGCTTCACTGCTTTAACCACTGCATATTCATGTTTCTCCATATTTGAGTACTTTAGCTCATGAGATTTGAGAGGATAACTCATGAAATAAATATGAGATTCCACACCTTCTTAATTCTATTGAACCAAAATAGCCGAAAGTGTATGCTCAAAAGCATAGTTGTATATCTTGAAGTCTTTATTGTAATTTGGACAAACTAGAATTGGTGCATGAGAAATTTCTTTTTTGATGTCTTTGAATGCTAACTTGACCTCTTCAATCCACTAGAAAGTGGCTTTGCCCTTCATCATGTTCATAATGTGGCAAATCTTCTCAGTGAACTCAGGAATGAATCTTCATAAAAAATTCACTTTTTTGAAGAAAGAGTGAACTGCCATCTTACTTGTGGGAAAGGTAAGCTCCTAGATGGACTTGAATCTTTTTGAGTCAATTTTTATGCTGTCTCAGGATACAATGTGCCTGATAAGTTTCCCTTCCATTACCCCAAAAATATATTTCCTGGGATTTAGAGAAATGCCATTCTGGCGGCATCATTCTAGCACTTGTTGTAAATGATGTACATGATCAAGATGATGCTTGGAAAACACTATTAAATCATCCAAGTATAATATAATGAACTTACCCATTTCATCTTTCAAAGCAAGGTCCATTTCTCTCTAAAAAATAGTGCCAACATTTATCAGACCAAATGGCATTCTTCGATAAGCAAAGGTGCCCCAGAGTGTGGTGAAGGTAGTCTTATGCTGGTCTACTTTTCCAACTTCAACTTGACTATACCCTAAGAAGCCATCCATCATCGATAACATCTTTGAACCAGTCACTATTTGAAGAACTTGATCCATGAGAGGCAGAGGATATTTATCCTTTAAGGATGGCTAATTGAAGTTTTTGAAATCCACATAGATGCAAATTTCACCATTCTTCTTCCTCACAGGGACTATATTTGCAATCCATGTGGAATGATGAATTGGGAAAATTATCTTAGCATTTAACATTTTATATATTTTATACATAATAGTACCTAATATCTTTGGATTATATTATCTATAATTTTACTTGTAAGGCACTGAATCACTTTTGAGAGGAATGTCATGGTGAATTTCTTCAAGCCTAAGTGACTTTAGATCATCATAGGAGTATGTTATGACATCTATATATTGGTAGATAGAGTGGTGAACTTGAAATTTACTTCTTGAGTGTAGCATTTCCCAATGTTCACCACTTTGGGATTTTCCTTGTTACCTAAATTTACTTGATCAAACTCTTGGGAGGAGCTTGAATCTTTTTGCTGTTGTTTAATGAACCTGTCATGTTTGTTAAATAACTTCTCAAGAGAAAGTAGGCCTTTTGGGATTTTATTCCCTTTAAGTTGTAGGAATTCTTCACCTACATCTGCACTTGATTTACTGGTTGGATCTAGCTTTTGAGGTTCACTACCATCGAAATGAAGCTACTCAAAGCTGCCTTTTTGCTCTAGGAGGGCAATGATTTGATTGTCATTATTAAACACCTACCAATGACTATCAGGTACACTTGGTTGAAAGACCAGCTCAATAGTTTACATGTCTCCTTTGAAATCAGGGTGAGGAACTAATAGAGTTGTTAAAATAGCTAGTGCATCAGCTCAGTCATTAAATTCCTTGGGTATGGTAGAGATGCTGAAAGCATCAAAGCTTTCAATTTAATCTTAGACTATATTATGGTAGTGGTGCAGTTTCTTATTTTTGGTTTGATACAGGCTCCTTACTTAACAAACCACCAGTTCAACATCACCTTTGCTGTGAAGGAGTTTGACGCTTTTGTCTCCAGCAACCTTCAATCCAAGTAGTATAGATTCATACTCAGCGATGTTTTTGGTGTTGCAGAACTACAACTTGTATGAAGAATGAAAAATATCTCCTTGAGGAGATATCAACACAATCCCAGCTCCTGAACCGGTAGAGGAGTAGCTACCATCATATTCTATAATACATATCTTATTAGATACTAATTTTTTCCTAGATTCTTCTTCATTTAGAGGGGGAGATTCATCTATACTTGCACTGTGCTCCACCGATATTTCTACTATTCTATCTAAACCAATTTTTAGATTGACACAATCAAGAGTTTTATCAGGTGTCTCATGGACTTCCTCCATGGATAAAAAGTAATTACCTATACCTAAAAACTCAAAAAAAATTGAGCTTCAGGTGCTGATGTTTTAGTGATCACATACTTTGCTTCTTTCTCAAGGAGCAACCTTTGCATAACACCTTTGACTAGGATTCTCACCTTAGATAGGTCCATGTTTAAATCACCACTAACATCCTTACAAAAATTTTACCCAAGAAGGATGCCGTAAGAGGCTGGAACATCAGCCACCAAGACCATCATTTTGATTCTCTTCTCTGGAAAAGCTACAAATGCAAATTGGGCATCTTTGATTTGACCCAAGATTGGGACTTATTTTTTTTCCATGGAGAAATACCTCTCAAAAGTCTTAGTCAAATTAATATCGATGGAATCTACTACTTTGATAGGCATAATGTTATTAGAAGCTCCAAAGTCTATTATGTCATTACTCAATTTATGACCATTTATTAACAGGGAAACATAAAAAGGTTCTATTTTCTTGAGAGCAATGAGAGGAGTAGCGAAAAGATTATTCTAGGTGGATTTGTTCTTGGAGGAGTCATGAATCACCTTTGAAAAATCTTGTCCTATAGGGGAAGTTTTATTTTTTACGTATTCTACCAATCTATCAAATTGTTTAGGATTAGCTCACAAATACTCAATCTCTGTCATTTAAATCTTAGTTTTTTTGGCATGATTAATTATATCAAATAATTGAAATGAGTTAGAGACAACAGAAGGGAGCCCATCATCCTAATCTTTAGTGGGTGTGGCACTGGTTTGAGAAATAAAAGAAGAAGGTATGGGATGGTTTGAGGTACTTACATTTTTGTTAGTTACCTAATCCTTTGGTTGGAAAGGCAATGAAGTCCCTCATTTAGTTATAGAAACTACTCGCTGAAGTTCTTCTCCTGGTTTTTCTTTATCAACTTGTTGAGCTGACTGGTTCTGGGATTTGGTAAAAATAGTATAGGATCCATCAAACACTTCTCCCTTACATTCAGCTTCATCTTGATAATCTAGGAAACCAATATTGGAGTCACCAGCTAATTCTTCTTCTAGTTATATAAAGAGATTAGCATCATCTTGTTGGTCTAACTCATGTTGGAATAAGAAATCATGTTCAGCTTCCAGATAACCAACTATTGAATTAGCAGGTGCTGCTTTAATGGCAAGCTTTTCGTGTGAAAGAGGCAGGTAGTATGGTTGCCCTTGATTTTTGGTAGCATTACCTTGATATTATTAATTAAAAAATGTCCTTGTTGGCATATCTCAATAAGTAGGAGTAGACATACCTTGGGCCATTTGTCTTTTCAAGGCTAGTAGTTCATTCATCAATTTTTGCACCATAGGATCTGTGGTGCTCGTGGAAGAACTTTTAGCAGATGAATAAAATTTATTTTTATTAAATTCTTTCTTGATCTTACCTGCTAGGATAAGATCATCCTCAATCTTAGTAGATAAATTTTGAACCACAACGAGATCCATAGGACCGACCCACCTCAATAGGAAACTTACTTCAAGAAGTTGTGAGTTGATGAAAAAGCACTTGAGATTCTCTGGAGTAGGTTGAGCAATTGTAAGAATTTGGTTCTTCAGCTTATTGAATTTTGCTATGAAATCCCTCATAGGCTCATGAGGTTATTTATTCATTTGTGTAAGCTAAGCCAATAAGGCATGTGCATCTTCAGTAGGTTTAAACCTAGCCTCAAACTTGGCTTTGAGTTTATCCCAATCAGTTATAGTTTGAGCTTAAAGGTGGTAAAACCAATCTATGGTAGTTCTTTGCAAAGTTTCTACAAAAATTCTCACTACTACATCTTCATATTCTACACCTATCACACCACATGCTATAGAGAAGGCAACAATATGCTCATCAAGATGAACCTTCTCATCACCATAGAATTTGGGGAAATTCTTTCTCAAACTATAAGGTAGTTTGTGTAAAGGTGGGGTCAGATTGAGAGGGCCAAAGGAGTTACCCCAAGGACCTTGGGCCATTATGATAGGATGATTGAATGGTAGAATAAAAAATCTTGGTAGAGTCAGTATAGACAAAACTTTACTTGTATTGAGACTAGAAGCTTCACCAGTTATGGGAGATTTGATGTTGGTAAGGGGAAAACTCTTAGTTCACTGAAGGTGAGATGGTGGAGGAGAAATATCAAAGTTAGTTCATCGTACCAACTCATATACAAGATCAAAAATACCTTGAGCTCTTTGGATTCACATGTATGGTGGATCTGCTAGAGTGTAAAATGAAAGAGGAATTGGAGATGCTTCAAGTTGAAGCCTGAGGCTTCAAAATGCAAGTTCATAATTCCCTAGTGGAGTCACCAAAATCTGTTGGGTGAATATTTTGTTGTCAGCTAACTAATGGTAAAATGGGTATATCAACCATAGTATAAAGAGATTTATACAACAAAAAGTGTAAGTTTACCACATCCTAATGAGATAAATCTCTCCTCTCATCAAGGGGACGTTCCCTATAAATCACTTATATATATATATATATATATATACATATATATATATATATATATATATATATATATATATAAATATATATATATATATATATATATATATATATATATAAGTAGAAAATAATACTCAGGGTAGAATAACACCATTCATATCTCTTTTTTCAGAGATGATGTTCATTGAGCAAAAGAGAAATCTTGGTTGATGACTAAAAGCATTCATCTTCCTTCAGAAATGGTATTCAACAAATAGCAAAAAATCTTCTCAAGTGGTAACTAGGTCTATGAGAAACCCATGAAAGCACAAAGGCTTTCATTGCCTCTCTCACTAATTTGAAGCGTACGTAATAGTAGAGTGAAGTAAAGCTCAAAGTTTTCACCTAAAACTACAACATATAATAAGATCACAAAGGATAAAAGTAGTTCAAAGTCTTTCTGATATCCTTCAAAATGTCTTTAGATAATTTTCATGCACACACTTTACTTATTTAATCAAACAGATGAGAGATTATTAGGAAAGAGAACATAAGAATTATCTCCTAAATAACACAAATTATTTCAACACAAAGTCTAAAAATAACCTACTTCTCATTCATTTAATAAAATTTGATTTACAAGTTAAGATCAAAGTCTCAAGAAGTATCTCAATTTTGGCAGAGTTTTTGCTCTCAAATATCTAGAGGTCTCTTTATAAAAGAGGCTCCCTCTATATATATAGGCAAAAAAAACCTTCAAAATTAGAAAAAGACTTAAATATTAAAAACTTAGTCAAAGATGAGTCACTGCTGACTTTAAGATTTTTCTAGATTTTTACATGTAATTACATATTACAAAAGTACATGTGAAAATGTCCCAAGTCAATTACAAAGTACATAAGAAGAATGAAGAAGAGAGTATGGAAGAATAGTTCAAATTTTGCCACCAAACTTCTTCAAATGAGCATCGTACATGGTGATAGCTACCTGTATCCCGATACTATCTGGTGCAATAGTATTTTTTAAGACCACCTTAGCTCTGATTGTGACATCTCTCACTACTTTGATTACTTTCACATTACTAGTTAACTTGGTTCTTAGATTATCTAGAGTTAATTGATTATCTAAAATATTATCCACAAAAGCCATTGTTAAAGCTTTCTCCTTGAATTTCATTTGGATCATACCTTCAAATTATTGAATCATTTCCTTTGCTAAAATGAATTGGTTATCTTGAGAGGTGAGTCTACAAGGCAATTCCTCCAATTTATTCAATAGGCTAGTGTTGCTTTCTTCACTGGCATCCTTGGAAGATTCAAGGTCACTGATTAGTGCCTTGAGTACTCAGATCCTATATATTATTGATTCTTTGATTTCAATATAAGAATATCTGTTGGCAATGATGCCGATTGATACTAAGGTATGTTTCTTTAGTGATTTCATATCTATCCACTTGCTAAGATATTTATTTGTGCTATCAATATCTTGAGAAATAATATTGATAAGGACTTCTAACTCTATTCTCATTTTCTTTATTTTACCTATCTTCTCAGCCACATCTGTAAACAAGGAAATCCCTTGTGCATACATCTTATCTAGATAATCTTCAAGTACTTTTCCCTTTAGATAGGTTTTTTTTTATTTTTGGATTATAGGATCATCTATGGAGAAAGCATCTGGAGTTATCGCTTCTAGACCAAAAGTGAATCTCCTGAGCACTGTGGTCAATTGTTCCACCTTTACTTTGTAATAATCTTTCATTTCTCTCTCTATCAAATTTATGAACCATGATATTCATCACAGATTACAAATCGCTCTTGTCCCCCTCATGAGTTATTTTTCCTAACTAAACTTGAGAAATGGAGTAGCTGCTCATATCAAAATTATCAAGGGTTACATCCTGTGGGGGGTTGGCTATTTCTAAAAATTTGTGCCCCTTATCTCTAATCATTTTTGAAAGGATTTTGGGCTTCTTAGGGGTCTTTGCTTTCACTGTTACCATTTTATCAAAGTCAAAGTCATCTGGATAGATGGCTTACTTTTTCCTTTTGGGTGTGAAAGTCAACAACCAAGGTGGGAGAGCAGAAGCACTTATAGTAGCAACAGTCCCTATAGTTGGTGTCACTGGAGTAACATCTACACTGCTAGTGGGAACAATGGTCGTAGTGGGCATAGTATTAGGAAAAAATGTACCAACCACTAATTGGTTGAAGGTGTAATTATCTCTGATGTTGAAAAAAGGAGATGAAAGACTGGGGATGGATCCTAATGATTGAAGAACATCTCTAGAAGTGCCTTGAGGGTCACCAAAAATAACTCTAGAAGGAGAGGTAGCTCCAGAAGAGGGAATACTGATGGGAGAAATGGGTGAAGGAGTTGTAACAGGTGAGTGGGGTTGAGAAGAAGAAATCCCTATGACTGGTTGTGCCCCCTCTTGTCGAGATAGAGTTTATGTCCCCTATTGACTTGTAGGCCTATCATCTGTTTCCATCTATTTTGCCACTTGTTCTTGGGTGACTTGTTCCTCAACCCCCATATCTATTGACTTTGGCCCTTTCTCGACAACCTTTGATTTCTTTGACATAAAAATGATCCTAGGCCTATGGGGCCTAGAAGGAGAAGGAACATCACTTTTATTCTTTGTTATATTTTTTGGTCTCTTCCTTGCCTCTTCTTAGAATTTGGCCTCTGATCTTGTGATGAATTCTTTTAATGTGATCCCATTATTTGCTAACCAATCATTGGTGTTAGCCAATATTGGTTCAAATCTCATTCTCAAGGAGGTCAACTCTTTCTGAGACCATTAGATTAGAGGAAGAGGAGAGTTAGTGACTTTTTTAGCAAGATATCTACTATTAATTAGATCTCTATCATCTACTAGATTTGGAGGAATATCATCAAGCCCTATAAACTCTATTTGCTCAAGGGATAGTCTATTGTAGTCCATTTTTCTAATATCTTCTATTGTCCTTAAATCTATCTAGATGTCTTTGATCATGGGTTAATGAAATTGAGTCTTCCTTTCGATCATGTCTTTGACATCCCTATAGTCAAAATTGGGCCTTCTTTTGAAATGCTTCATGGTGACAAGTTGCATTTTGGTATCCATTGCTCTTGCCTTTGTAGCAGTCAATATCAAGTATCTGTCAATTTCAATGGGGAACTTGAAACTTGGTTTCTTAAGCTCCATCTATTTATTGTGCATGACAATAATTTGTCTACATAGCTCCATTAGGACCAATTTATTAGAAGAAAATCTAGGGAGTATATAGGAATAGCTTTGGAAAAAGCCAACTCGTAGATAGCAAAAGGTAGGGAACTGTAAGAACATACAGCCAAAATCATTGACAACAGTCCAGGATTCATCTAATACTCTATTCTATTCTAATTAAGGGTCAAAAAGACATAAAAATACTATGAAGAAGGCATCATCTACCCTCTTAAAGTGATGGATTGATCCCTTTAATGTTAGCTAAGGGTAATGGTGATATATAGGGGTGGTTTTTATATTTCCCTCTGATGTCAAACTTGGAAAGGTTCTCATTGAAGCTATAATATATACCAGGTACGAAGTCATATAGAACTTTGAAGTAGTAGACACTTTTATCAATTGCTCATGCAAATCATTACTGATCTATTCACCCTAGAAGATGAATTGTTTCCCTTGGAGAATTATCTTGATGAAGGGATACATCCATTCATGAAATTAAGAAGAAGAGGGTAAATCTCGTACCCTGCTGAGAAGAATAATTAAGTCACCAAATTCATCTATAAATTCACTCCTCATAAAGTTTTGTGGCCATCTAGATAAGGTGGCTCTAGGAGTCTTGAGCCATCTATTGTTGATCACCTTCTTTGCCTTCTCAGGATCTTTGTCATATTCATTTTGTGCCTCGATGAAGTTGATCTTCAATACTTTAGTAGTAGGAGGGCACATGAAAATTTTAATTCAAGGTCCAGTCAAATTACCATGTTGCCACTAGCATCTGACATAGCTCTGATCTCTTTGTTGTAGAATTGGGTACACTAGAGAATGAAATCTATGTGATGTGCCACCATAAGAAAAGAGAAGACTAGATGAATATTGATCTCAATCATCCTCTTCATTTTGGAGCTTGGATTTTTTGCCTTGGTTCTCTCTATGAACTCAGCTATATCTATGTGGCTGGTCTCTATGTCCCTAATGTCATTGACATTAGAAGTGACTGAGGTGATTAGAAAAACACCTTGATATTGGTACTTCATCACCTTTGAATTCTTTGGAGAAGCTTCAGTCATTAATATGAGCCTATTTTAGAAGTACGTTGATGAATAAGGATCTTAAGGAGAAACTGTGATAAGAGTCATCATCGCGTAATTAGGGGAAATATTGGCAATTTGGGAAATTTGCACGTCGGGTGATCATGACTAGGGAAATTCACTTGAAAAGGTTGAGGCATGAGTAGTTTGGAGAATGAAAGTGAAGTGGGCTCAAAAAATGAGAAAAATGAAAATTTTCCAGAGTTAGTGAAAAATGGGGAGAAGGTATGCATGGGCGGAAAAAAATTTTGCCCTTACATGTGGAAGGGGTTTCTTGTGCATAGGCGGAAAAATTTGCCACCTGTGCACATTGATTTAAAAAAGAGGACGTATCAATGGTAAAAATTTCCACCAATGCATGTGAAGGTTGAACATATAAGGGCGGCAAAAATCACTGCCCTTACACCTGGTGGGGAAGTTGGGTGTATCGATGGAAATTTTTGCTGCCCTTACACAGTTTGGGTTGGATTGCATTGGCAGAAAAAATTGCCACCAGTGCATGAGTTTAGGTGGTTAGGGATAGTGTTAGGGTGGAAAAAATTTCCACCCTTACATATATAAGGATTTTTAATGGGTTCCATAAGGGTGGCAATTTTTTCTTCCCTAACACAGGGTTCGACAGTTGGATGCAAGGACGAAAAGGCCGAAAGGGAAAGGAGGGAAGAGGAGGGTCGAGGAATGGTGAAGGGGGAAAAAGAGGAAAAACATAAGAAAACCTAATAAGGACGGAGAGAAAATTTAAAAAAAAAAATAGAAAGGAAAATAAAAATAAAAATAAAACCCTACCTAAAGAACAACGCAAAACGAGGCTCGAATCCAGTGAAAATGCACTTCATCTTGTTCGCTTGATTGTCTAAGGGCAGAGAGGAAGAGAAATAATAGAATAATTAGTTGAAATAAGGGAAAAATATATTAAATGGGGAATAAAATTTCCCCCAACCACTCAACACATGCAACCATAAATGCTGCACACAAAAATTGAGGTTGTGTAGGGGCAGCCAAAATTGCTGCTCTTGCATGGAAAACAAACAAAAATGCAAGGGAAAAAAATTTCACCACTCTTGTATGATGGATGAAAGGGTGGTGAAAAATTTTACCTTTTCATGGAATATGTAAAACAAATGCAGTGGCGGCGAAAAATGTCACCCCTGCATGAAAACACTAGAAAACACTAACTCTGGGAAACAAAAATTTTGGTCCTCTAGCTGCATCGAGATCTTAATGATTTTAAAATATTTGGGAAAATGAAATAAGGGAATTTCATGAAATTTTAATGATACTAGTTGATCAAACCTGAGAACGATAAAAAATTGCCTCAAAAAATGAACTTAAAGAGAAAAACACGAAACCAACAAGTTTCATAGGGGTTATTCCAAAAATGAGCTTAGCTGATTTTGGGAACAACAATGTCTAACTTATAGAATAATCCAAATGATTAGGGATGCAATTAATGCATGGTAGATCATGTCCATAACCCATCCCCATTAGTTAAATCATGAGATATATCCCTAGTTAGTTGGTGGATGTTCTAAAAGGTCTGAATGATGACGGTAGTTTCCTTGTGCAAAATTAGGAGTTTTATGCCACATTTCATGAGTCTCATGACTTGGAGGCACATTTTTATTATTATATCTTCCATGGTTTATCTCATAATACATTATTTTTCATATGTAACTACTCCTCTCATCATGACAAGTTTTATAGTGACCTTTGGACTTCTCTTTTCCCACTTCCCTCTCAAGTTCTATAAGTAGCTACCATGTTGGCCTTTGTAATCTAATACCACACCATGTATGGCAAAGCCCTACTAGAATGACACTATATTTTAACTATGAATATTAATTCAAGTCTGATTTTTAGTTCTTGAATAATTATCTAAGTGTGCAAGTGATGTATGGTGATGAAAAGTGATAATTCTCTATCCTTTCTCCCCTTATCCTTTCATGTTTGTGCAAGAATTCCTATTTTAACATGTGATATATAGTGTATTCAAGTGTGTTAGGCTCCTTTAAAGTGTATGATTTTCCTTAGAGTGTGTAATATGACCTTTATTTCATTTTACTTATGTTACTTCATACATCATACCTCTATATTAAATCACTCATGTTAGAAACCTTTTAGAACTTAGAAGCTAGTTTATACACTTTGATTCTTAGTGAATAAAGTATGATGGTCATGTGGAAGACATATTGGTGTATCACCCCCTTATATTAGGTTCATTTCATGAAAAATATAACTCTTTTCCCCACAAGTAAGAATTAGTTAAGTGATAAACATTACAAGATAACATTAAAGGAGATAGCCCTTTAAATCTAGAGGCTCACTTCCACTATAGGTATACCCACATACGTGGAAGTATTCCCATGTTGCCCAAATCTGGAAGAGGATTGAACACCCTATTTTAAGGTGAAAGATTTGGTGAAAAAAGGGAATTGATAAGGTTATGAGGGGATGTAGTGTCATGTTTTAAATGACATGAAGATGTTCATTTTATTTTGAAAATGACAATTTCTGAGTGATCATATCAAGGTATTGACTATAAGTATACAGAGTTGATTCTTTGAGTCTAATTGAAGAGTTTCTTGGGGGTTTAAATATTTTTTATGCATCAAGATGAACTTAAGTTCATGAAGGAGTAAGTTGATAGGATTTATATGTCCCTATTTACATATCATGGAAGATTTGTTGTTGTGATAAAGGTTTGTCACTATGTATGAGGTCTCATAGACCTGTTTGACTATATGTTTCCTTGAAGAAGATATGATGTGTTCGAAGACATGATGGCTTGTGAATATTGAATCATAGATTGTTGATGCCTACAAGGATGGAGATGACCCTAAGGTCATGATGTTCCTATTCATGTATTGCTTTGGCTATGAATGAGTTTTGTAAGGAAGATTATGATTTATTTATTTCAAGACAATGCTTTGTGATAATTAAGTCTCCATGAGATCTATTGGTATAATGAGGGATAATGGAGTCTTAAAGAGGATTAAAAATATTCCAAGTGAATGTATTAACTTTAATAATGAGGAGTATTGAAGGTTAATTTTACATTTTGAGTGTGCCTTGACAAAATCTCTTACAAGTCTGAAGAAGAGATACAAGCCTGAGTTTGTAGACCAAAAGAAACTAGTAATCATGAAAAAAGAACAATCTTGATATAAGAAGCATATTTGAAGGTAAGAAAATGGGTTTTTTATATTTTATGAATAATTAGTTTGTAGTTTAAAGTATACATAGAGTTAGTGGGAACTAACTCAAAATGGATTGAGAAGTATGTATGTACAAAGGGGGAGCTATCTTGCTAGTTTTGTAAATAAACAGGTCCTAGGATCAAAGGATTGTGTGTGGATGAACCTGTGAGAATTTTTATGACCCTTTGTCATTAATGTCAAAGGGGGAAAGAATAATAATTAGGAGAGAGAGCCTTGATTGGAAGAGAGTTCTATGTTTTACCATCAATCAAGTTAGATGTGTTAAGAGGCTTAGTTTACATCAATGAAAAAGGGGGATATTGTTGAATGCTATCATTGATGTTAGGTCTAGTATCACTAATGTCAAAGGTATTTGAAGGTCATTTATGTCTTATAGGTGATCATATGAAATGGCATGATAAGTATTAATGATATATCAAACATGGAATAGTAGATTCTTGAGTTTTGTATGGAGTTTTAACAAAATTTCATGGTGATAAGATGAAGGTATTTGATCTTTCTAGTACATCTATAGTTCTATGAAAATTAGGAATTGAGGATAAATATTTGCATGAGAGACCTAGTGTGGAAAGACACCTAGTAAATAAAAATGGAGGATGAGGATAATATTCTAAGGTAAGAGTTATTTTATGATAATGGTATGAAGATATATGACATTTTTATGACTTTTTGATAGCAATAAAAGAGGTTTACAAGTGTATTCAAATTCTAAGTATGACTGGTAGTCCTGAGTCTAGTGTGCAAAGAGACATAGTGAAGTCAAATAAGGAGTCAATTTGAGTATCCAAGATTCCAAGAGATCATGTGAGCTTGGTTTATGGTGTGATATGTTTATTAAATCATGTATAAAATTTTTTAGGTCATATATTTTAGGATAAAACTCAAAAAGGCTTTTGAAGGTCTCCTGTGCATACAAAATGAAGAGATGAGAACTCGATAAGAAAGTTTAGATGATCATTAGCACATGTAAAGTTTAAATAGTGATGTAATAATTTTTTGAGATATGTAAAATGGTATTAATAATTATTTACAAGAATTATTTTGGAATTTAAGGAACATAGTTGTATGAACAATCGTTATGAAGGTTAAGTGTTCTAAAACCCTCTCAAAACCATCTTAATGACCCATTTGGATAAAAATTATTAGAAAGGGAATATAATGGATTGGTAAGGATTTTTTAATATTTTTATAATGTATATTACTCCTCAAATAATATCCAAGTGGTAGTGGTGTGTCAGAGTAGCGAGTAGAACCTATAAAAATTGCTTATTTCTGAATAATTTGATGTTATAGGTAGAGTTTACTAGGAAAACACATGAAAATAATTAGAGGTTTAAGGTAAATAATTTTTATTTATTTATATGGTGTTATTTTTTTGAGTTATATATTTTTTTTCAATAAATTTTTTCACTAAAGATAACTTATCACTAAAATATCTAACAGTGAAAACAGTGAAGAAAAAATAGTCAAAGTGAGAAAGAGATTAGGGAGTGGTTTCATATAATAAGGGATTATTAAAATTGATTAAGGTAATTAATAAATACTTATAAATATTATCCATTTTGATTATATGAGTTTTATTTCACTGAAAAGGATGCAAGAGGTGTTCATAATATGGACTATATTAAGAAGATGTGATGGTGAAACCTAAGACAGTGAGAATGGTCTACAGGAGCAAAGTTGCCATTAGAGCATATGATTTTTGGGTTGGATGGTGATATAAAGAACTTGTATGAAATTTTAAATTTATTTTAAGATCATTATAATGATTTATCATGTGTTATAATTTCATTTTTCCATGACTGGATGTTTGTAGTATTCGACAATTCTAGGTGTGTTAGGTGAACTAAACAGTGTGAACCCATATGACATAAGTTGATGTGTCAAATGAATATATATATATTTTTTGGTGTATAAATTATATATTAATGATTTATTTAAGTTATACATATAGTTTAATAAATTTTAATGTGTAATTAAAAATGTCTTGTCAATCTATGTTAAGATAATAATAGAGTAACCTGAGAGATTGATCTTTAAGACAAATGATTATCTTTCTCTCTTTCTCTCTCTCTCTCTCTCTCTCTATATATATATATATATATATATATATATAAGAGTGATATATAATAATCATATAAAATATTAATATGCATTATATTTCATGAAATTATACTTTGAAGTGAAAATGATAAAGTTGTTCATGATTGTGTTTTTGAGGCTACAGGCAGTTTGAGTAGTCATTCTACAAAGGTGATTTTGGGGTGTTTTTCAAATATTTGAAGAATAAAAAGAGTTTTAAGATATTAATTAGGTATAAAATTTTCATAATAATTATTTTATAATATTGGTTTGTCCCTATTAAAGTTTTGAGAGTCAAGAGTTCTTGACTGTAATTTGACTATGTTTGACCATTCTGAGTGGTCATTTTGCAAGAGTTGGTTTGAGGCCTGTTGGCATTTTTAGTCAATTAAAATGGATATGGAGATTAAAATAAGGTAATAAATGTTATATAAATTTGTATTTTTCATATTTTAATGTGTAAAATTTAACTATATACTTCTATTTTGTAAGGTAGTTTTTTCTAGGTGTGTGGAGAGCTAATGGCGAGTAGGCCTAATAGCTTAGTTCAAGGGGTGAAAGGAATAAAATGGTGTTGGGGACTAAATAATATATTAGGAGGGGAATATTAAAGTTATATTATATTTTTTTTAATCATTTTTAAAGTGAAAATGTGGTCCAATAGGGGTGAATGTAACATGTGTCTTATAGAAGGCCTAATTCCTTTAGGTCTCTATTAGGCCTAATAGGTTTTGGTCCTCAAGGGGTATGAACAAAATATGGAGTGGTTTTATCAGTCATTTAATGTTTTTTTTGACCTACTCCAAGGATAATTCAAGTGTGGAAATTATTTTGGCCTAAAAATATGGGTGAGACCAAGAGTTGAGTATAAAAACAAGGTCTAATTGACTTATTTGATCTTGTTAGATAAGATAGGATATGAGTGAAGGAGAGAGAATTAGAAATAATAGGATAAGGTAATTGAGTAAAATAAAAGGAGAATAATATTATACATGTTCATATAACATATCTTCTATAGGTGGATGATAAATTCAATGGACCTAATGAGCCTATTAGAGGCATGTTGAACGAGTAAGCCTAGAAGGCTATTTGAGTGAGATTGAAGGGTAAAGATTAAAAAAAAGGAGGTCATAATCAGTTTAAGATTATAAAAAAAATTATAATATGATTAGATATCATAGGTGACTTATTTTTTTCTATTCTACCTAGGGGGTTGAAACCTCCTTAGAAGATAGATCTTGCAGAAGACTAGTTGAGTGGGTGCTCAACTAGGTAGGGGTTGGAGCTCCTTGTGAAGTTTTTGCTTCACTAAAATTTGGACATTGAAATTATAGGACTATATTCCATATTCATGGTTCCATGGTTTTTATCCCCCAAGAGGGTTTCCCACATATCTCTTATGTTCTCTTTTAATATACTTGTGTGGTTATTTATGTATGCATTAATCTTTATGTGAATAAATGCTTCTTGGAATTATGAATGGAATTAAATAGATATTATTAAGAAAATAATTCACCCCCCTTCTCATTATCTAATTCCAACACACATTCTCATGAATTACATTGATGCATTATTTAGGGTATTATTTTGACATTCATTTATATGTGTACTATATTTATGTTGTAAAAAGTATCTAATTTGAGTACATCATGAATTCTTGATCAATACAATCTTCCTGATCTCTAGACAAATCATTTTTGTTCAGTAAAAAAGATACATATTTTTCACCTAACGAAGTCATAAAAATTGATAATGTTCACATCATGAAAATTAGGTTCCACATGTTATTGAATTTTGGTAGGGATATTGGCTCATATTTCATATCTATTAGTTTTGCATTAATCTGGAACCTCATAAATTATTGAGTGTAAGATGATGTAAGATGTTGAAAATTATCTCATGTGATGCTTCTATCTACTTGACATGTAAGTCTTCAATAAACATCTGCAAAATAATCCACCAATTGGTCGAACAAATATTTAGCTTCCATTATCTTCTTTTGTGGCTTTCGTCAAAACCTCTCTACATGGAATGCATTTTGTTCCCCATTTTTATGACATATTTTAATTTCAATAAATCTAATTATCTTAAATACATATATTTTAATCCAAACTTCCATATAAACCTCAGTACCCTGAAAATCAATGGTATTTTTGTTTTTATTTATTTTTAAACAAACCAACAGAAAGGGCATCCAAGACATGTTACCTCTTATCTGTTGTGGTGAATTCAAGAAACTTAATCCTTAAATATTTTAGTATCTCAAATAAAAATCCTAACTAAAAACATTTTATTTTACAATATTTATCTACATACACTTTTTAAATCTCACTATCTATGTTTGCATCAAACTCCACTTAGCTAAGTGAAGTGTTTGGTTGAATTCCTTTTCAGCCTAAGTAGTTGTAGGCACAAGTTGAATTTTTTTATTAATTTTTCCATAGGAATGTAATGCAAGGAATGAATTTAGTATCCACTACCTCCCAACATTTATAATTCATTTATCTTTTTGTGTCATGTATGGTAAATTAATTTCCACTATCTTGTTGAAAAGCCATTTAATAATAGATGTTTCAGTTACCTTTGTATTGCAAGTCTCGCAATGTTGTATAACATGGATTATGTAAATTCCTAATTCATTTTCCACCATTAGGATAGGATTTTAACCAAAAATATCTCTTGGTTGTTCAAATTCAACTTAAATAAAATCATTTTTTCATCATTTACAAGAGTTGCACATTTGTGCAACAAATATACCCTTTCCCCAATAAACTCATTTCTCAAGCTATTAAATGTGGTAGTATCATCAATATATTGAACCAATGAATCCAAGTAATGGTTTTATTGTTTCAAGGGTTGTATATGCATAATTAAACTAGAATTATTGTGTCCTTCCATGTCATCCTCCATAGAAAACTTGTATGTGATGTGTCTCATCATTATTGTGCTCCATATAGTAAAAATATCAACTACACCCCCCAAATTATCCATAAAATATACAAGAAATATAAGTGGTAGAGTGAGATCAAAAGTTTGTCACATTAACACTTAAACATTAAATAGTTATTTTATCATTATGGCATGTGGAAGTGAGATTTATGGATTCCAAAGAGTTAACATCTGGACCTGAAACTTTGTGTATTCTTCCTTCACCAATGACCTTACCATTATTTATGAGAGAAACATAGTCTCACCATTATAAATCCATTGATGTATGATTTTTTAGCTTGGACATTTGTAAAATACATGAGAATATCTTTTAATCAAGTTATTTATAACATCGGTCCAATTTATACCTGTGTAAGAGATAAATATTTATTTATACCATAAAAAAAGCATTGAAATATGTTAAAACCTAAAAATTTTAAGAAGTTAATGTATAACACAATTTTTTAACGACACTATTTATGTTAACATCATATATTGCATACTTAAATCCCCATTTCATCCTAATTTCAAGGTATCTCCTAGGAGACACCTTTCAAACATGAATAAGAGTGGAATAACTAATTAGATAAAAATAGTAAATTAAATTAACATTCAACCTTTTTTTAACAGTATATAAAATGATATTTAGCAATGGGGGTTTTGACTAAAATCATGGAAAATGATTAGCTACTTATATTTTGGGATCTTGAATATGATTTGAACATCTATGGTGAACCCAAGAGTTTGAAGGTATCTCCTAGGAGATACCTTTCAAACATTTATAAGGGTACCCTTGAAGATATTACCAAGGAATGTTTGAAGGCTATACTAGGTGATACCTTGAAGGGAATTGTTATACCTTCAAGCATACCCTTATGCATGTTTGAAATATATATTCTAAGAGATACCTTTAACGTACCCTTGAAAGTAATATAATGCCCTTCAAGGTATCTCCTTGAAGTCACTTCTAGGTGAAACCTTGAAGGGCCTTGTAATACCTTCAAGGGTGCCTTCAAGGTATCTCCTATGAGATACCTATTGGGCCCCCAACACACCCCTTTCAAGAGAATATCCTTGAAAGAACCATTAGGTGATACCTATTGGTATCAAGAGCATCAAGTAGGTTACTTGTTTGAAATGTATCTGCTAAGAGATACCTTCAAGGTACTATTATACCCAACACCTCCCACACTCAAATTTATTTTGAATCAAGACCCACTGCACCCTAAAGAGATAATAGTTTTGATGTGAGATTTTTTATTGAAATTTGAAAGAATGATCAAAAATATAATGTTTCATAAGTTCTCATTTATTGAGTAATAATATCTTCTTAACATGTACTTCTCCAAACATTATTAGAATTAACATTTTATTGGTTATCTCAACAATACTTTAATTTTTTGGGTTAACCTATTAATGGTTGTTGAAATAATTATGTTTATGTATGTTTTTAAAATTGTGTGGGATAGAATTCCCTAATAATTCTTTATAATTTTTATTTTTCTAAACTTATATACAACTTCCTACTTCCAAGTTTTCTTTCTTTCGAGCTAACAAGTGAACTAGTTTTTCAAAGTGTTTTTATTACCTCATGTAGGTTGATATTTTCTTGGATTTATTTTTGTAATTTCCCAAATAATTTCTAGGTCATTTAACTCTATGACATGGTGTTTACTAGATTGCCTATAGCCATTTAAACACTTAGAAAATACTAAAAGACTCCTAGGTGAGTGGATCACTAGGTTTTGGCCATGTGTTCATATCTCATTCACCCAATGACTGACAAGGTTAAATTTAATTTGTAAAAAATTTATGGGGTAGGAGAGTAGTGACAACCATCCATGCTTCACTATCTTAGTAGCCTGATGCTTTTAGAGAATTTTGAGAAGTCTTCAAATCCTCTAATGTAGAAATGTTTATGATGCTCCCAATTAAAAAAATCATCTAGATTATGCCATGTATTATGATCTCACTATCCTAGGGAAATAAAATGAAGGATAAAAAAATAAAAGGCCCTATAAAAAGTAGAGTGACAAATTTTTGGAATGTGTCTTTGAAACAACACATTGATCAAGTAATACTAGTATGAAACTATCAAAAGGAGCCAACCATGCAACAAATGTTAACTAGTGATGAAAAAATGCCTAGAGGAAGATAAAGGAGGAGCCATATGGTAGTGGGGATCAAAAAAGGTGCCACTTTATTAGATAAATTTAAAATATCAAATAAGTAAAGAGTGAAAAGTCAAAGGGCCATTGCATTCACTAATCCACATGAATTTTCCAACTCAATACATTCAATTTAGTAGGGTTTGGGAATACAAAAGGTATTATAGTCAATCCTCCAATTCAATTTCAATTGAACTATCATCGAGTTAGCTATTGCCTAGTAAATTTGAGCTTTATCGTGATCAAGCCATTTTTTTTACAATTTTAGAGAACCAAAACTTGAGAACGAAAACAATGGCCTCTGATTCACATATTTCACCTCCCCCCTTTGTTTACTTTGTTATATGGTTAAGGATATATAATGATACAATGTTTTATGAGGTTTCCCTCAATAATGACTTCAAGCACTATTCTACTATATGGGAAGAAGTCAAAGTAACATAACCATGTTGTTCCATAGAGCAAATTTTAACCTTCACATGGAAATACAAATAGGACTTGGTGGTAATCAAGACCATTATATTAAATGATGTTGTGTAAAAACCTAAGGTAATAGCCTGCATTAACAAAGTTTTTTGATCTATTAGTAAATGGCCAATTTTCTAGCAAGTTTTTACACTTTCAACACAATGCACTAGTAGCTTATGTTAGTGGATAATATTTTGATAAGTACTACAAACCCCCTTACCTTAAAATATGTTACAATCAATCCCTATTGAACCAATATATGTCTTCAAATAATGTAACTAATAATTTACAAGAGTGGGCAAGTGATCTGACCACCTTCATAGTTAGGGGAGCCATCTCTACTATCCCAATTACCACTTTTTAGGCCCATAATCAAGATTATAATGGCCTTGTTGAATAGAATTTATTAATTCGCAAGCATAACCCATGTTAGTCAGGTTTATGTTCCCCTAGTGGACACCATCTTAACCTCCACCAATATCATTTCCATAAGGGAAATAATTAACACTGACTTTATTCACGAAATTAGTAACTCATACAACAGGCTAGATGGCAACTTTTATATAATGTCTTATTTTGTGGATGTAATGATTGAAGTCTACTCATTCTTAGAATAACCCTGGTAACCATATTATGAGTATCTTAATAACATAAATTTTGATGATTTCAACATTCTTCATATCCACATGTTCAAGAGAAACATGACTAGGCTGATAGTGACTTTCTAATATATCGTCTACCAAGCCATTTATGAAAAGGATATGCATAGATTGTTTGATCATATTAGAATAAATATTGAGAAGATTGGTAAGATCTAGGTTTACCCATATTACATAATCATTAGGATTGAAGGAACTATATCCCTTCCCATGCATCTTCCTTGATTGGTCCTAAATAAGGTGGTAGAGCAAGAGATTACAACCCAATTGGTTGATTCCATGGATATCACCTTGGGGAGGGATAACTAAGGGTAAGTCCACCCAAATCCCCTCATCATTTTTAAAATATAGTACTTGAGATGGGAATGTTTTTAACTAATGGGTAGAATCATAACTTCCTATGACTTCAAATGGGTACCCTACAGACCATGGGATCTAAAGAAAAAGATTAGGAACCACCTGGATAGAGTTAGAGTTAGGGAGAAGATTCACTATGGCCATATTTCATATCAACATGACATAGTATTCATGGATGTTTAAAATAACATAGAGGATCATAAGAATATTAACAAATATAATGTGTCTCTTGTGATGGCCGGGCATATACAACACAACATGGAGACCACCAAACAAGATGCTATGAGAATTGAAAAGGAACACTAGGTCTCTAAACATATTATAAAATCCCTCTCATAGGATGAGATATAATAATATGGTGTTCCATATATGAAACCATATGTGGATGAGGGGTAGAGATTCAACCATTCACCTCTTCAACAACCTAAGCTAGTTGCTATAATTATGATAACCACTCTAGTTTTCACTCCTCCTCAATCAACTGCTACTTAAATTATTCATGTTTCCCTTTCCTCAACTCACTATGGAACAATAAAAAATCCTTTCATCTTTCTTTTCCCATATTACTAGTTTGATTACACCTTCATCCCTAATTCAAACCAATTTTCTTCCACCTCCATTACCTAGTTCACCCTAGTATCCGCTATTGCTCTTAATTATTCCCCACTTTTTTCTTAATATCATTCTCATATTCCAACTAAAATCCATATCTCTCATCAAGTTACACCCATGATGGCATCCCCTAAAGGATAGATAGAATAATAGTTAATCATTGGAAAAGGTTCTAAATAAGCAAAATCTATGGAATTACTAGATAATGATGAAGAAATTAAGAATTTCATAGAAAGAGAATGGACTATTGAAGAATAATGAGAGGATAAAAATGAAACATACTTATCATAAAATATCAATGATATCACCAAAATTGACCTAGATGATGACTGGATGATAGAAGAGGAAGCCCAATCAAGAGATATTGAGATCCCAAGGAATAGTTTAGTTTTACCTGAACTAATAAAAAATTAAAAAGGGAACAATGATGATGAGGCAGAGTCTAGGAATACACCTCCCACACAGGGACAACTAATTATCATACCTTTATCCTAGCACCATCTGTTACAATAATATTATCCACATCATCAACTTCCCTATCTATTATTACAACCATTATTTTCCTAAATAGTAATGTGGAAATGTTTTCCCATATCATAGGCTCCAATACTGATCAAATGATTAGAGTGGAAATTTGGAAAACCTCAATCATAACCTTGTGACCAAACCAATAGTTCCCCCCAGTTCACCTTCCATGAACACTAATAGGGTTAGTTATGAATATATGACAATATATTTATAAGAGTTATTGAAAATATCTTATACTTATTCAGTTTTTATTCAAAGCTCTGAAATCATTGAGGAATTAATTTTTTATATTTTTGTATCCTCTATTATTTTTTCTTCCCTAGATACCCTTTTCCAACCATATACTAAATTGTGCCTATTAATCAGCCATGCATCCCAGAATAAGTATGTTTCCATTACACTTGTAAAATGGTTGGATGAAGGAAGGAAAGTAATTGATACAATAACCCCTAAAAATGTCACTAGACGGAGAAAGGCTATTCCACCCTTTCCTTGAATGTGAACCTATTCTCCTAAAACAATGATTCTTCTAATACAATCCCCATCTTATACTCTTACTAAGAAGGTAGAGCCTACAACACAACCAGTCACCTTGAATGTCCCTGAATGGATTCAAAATATGCATTAGGTAGACAGGATTTTATTATGGTGGAGAAACCCATAGTCAAGTTCCATTTAGATAAATAAAATAAGACTATGAGGAAGATCAAGAGGAAAAGAGTGATAGTTGAAGATCAAAAGATAGAATTAGAGTAGAGGGAGGATGTGTTGTCTCTAACCAAAATGAGAAAATTTTCCCATTTGAATTGGTCCATTACATAAAATATCATTACTTTTTTTATCAATTCAATAGAGGGAGTGATAAGGAAATATTTAGAGGTTATGATTAGGCCATGGGGACTCTATCAAGGAGAAATACCATATAGCCTCCAAGGGACCTAATTTATATTGTTTAAGGAGTAACTCATAAGATGTATGATGTTATCTAGATGATAAGAAGTGCCAAGAGATATTAGTATCCAAAGTGTAGATATGTGGTTCTCCATGATGACAAAATGAATAAAATGGAGGCAAAAATCCATTTATTAATTTGATCATCCATGAATAAGGCATATAATCATATAAATTTAGTAACTATTTGTGATTTAACATGGGCCCAATATTATGTTTCTACAAGAAGATATGACTTAATCAAGTGGCATAAAGAGATGTAAACTTTGGTTTTGAATATAATTGGATGTGAGGGATGGAAATTTAAATTTTTTGAGAGTTAAGGATCCATAATGTGATAAATCAATAAGGATAATTGGTCCTTAGAGCCATCTTTGAGGATTTGCTTCAAACTATAATAAACAGTTTTAAAATAGAGATCGAATGCATAGTATATAAAATGAAAGATGAATTATTATAATTGGTGAAATTTTCTCAAGGTAAACTATTTAATACATATAATCTCTATATGGATAATTAGGATGATTTGAATATGCATATAAAGTTAATGGATAAGATCCCCTAGCTCTTCAAGAGATCTTTATTAGATTTTGAGGTAATAGAAGCTAATTTTTGGGCAACCCTCACTCTCTAATTACAAATTTAGGAAAGAAAGAAAGATTATAAAGAAAAATTGACTCCATTAGACATCTCAACATCACCTACACCTTCAGTAGATATACCTGCTATTGTAAAACTTCAACAATAATTGCCAACATGTCAACATTATTGAATGTAACTACTTCCTCAAAGACAAATTATTTTATCATCTTATGGTGAGTATTATAAATAAAAGTTTATTATGATAATATTATCTCTTATGGGATGTTAAAAACATATTTTATCCATACATGTCTTATGTGTCTCTTTGTGACATATTTAAAAGGATGTAAGCTTTGAAAATGGAATGTTTGATGAGACATTCCCATCCCTAGCTATTAATACATGTAACCTCCACATTTAAAAGGGATGTGATGTTTTTTATTCAATATAGATAATTAATTTTGGTTTTTATAAAAATATGTGTTATATGAATCATTCTCTCTCTCTTTCATCTCTGTGTTATAGTGTTTATGTATTTTTATCTAACCAATAGCTTAGTTTTTGATATATACAATAGTAATTTCAGGTAGTTTGTGATTAATTAATAATGTTCTATAAAATAAAAATATGCAATAGTAGTTTTAGGTTGATATATATTAATTTAATTTTTTAGGTTGATAGATCATTATCCTCCCATCTGCATGCAATATGCTCGATCCCTGCATAAGTCCCATGAATGAGATAAGATAAACTATGAATTTAAAGATCAGAAGCCCATTTAAATTTCATCCCACCCAATTCCACATGAGTATAAAGCTACTAACATCATTAAAAATTCAAGGTTAACCACCTTTCTAATGTCTTCCCATGCTCCCTTATCATTTTTCTCCCATTTGACTTCAATTTGATTGATCCCCATATTAGCTAAAAAATTGGTCTCTAGATTGTCCTTATAGTAATGTGAACACTTCATGTTATATATTATAGATAAATAATCCAATAATTTATAAAGGATGTTATTTAAATTATAGGATATATCCCTTAGTTTAGACAAGGCTCAAATGATAACTTTAGAATCTCCTTCAATTACTAGTTGATGTGCACCACATACAAGTGCAAGTTTTCTCCCACCATCAGGGTTGGGGATTCAACCTCACTATTGGTCCCATACAACAAATTGAAGGATGCTAATATAAACAGAGAACCACTATAATCCCTAATCATAAACCCTACCTTGGATGCCCCTAGGTTCTCTAGACAAGCTCCATCAAAATTTAGTTTGAACCACCTTGGCTGCAAAGCTTACCAAGAAATATTAGTACTATTTTTCTTATTAAAATTTTCATTTCCATTTATGATTAACCCATTAACGAGGGTTCAAAATTTTTACTTGTATATATGTTATTAATTTGTTTATATAAAGGATATTTTTGCCTTAATTTTTTTAAAATATACTTGAATGATTTTATTGTGAATTCATAACTCTTAACTTTTATTTTCTTTGTTTAATAATAGTTTGCCTTGGAACTATGTGCAATTATGTATATTAGAAGTAATTAATAAAATATATCATGACTATTTATTTTTCCTTGGTCAATAATGATTTTTTTATATTCATCTTATTTTTCCTTCAAGGTAAATCCTATGAGAAACCTTCAAGTTACCCATGAAGGTTTACAAGGCCATTGAAGGAATTTCTTAAGAGATACCTCGAAGGGAATTTCCATAAATTCAAGGTAATTTTGAAGGTATCTCCTAGGAGATACCTTTCAAACATGCATAAGGATAACCTTGAAGGTACTGGAAGGCCCTTCAAAGTATGTTTGAAGTAAAAACTAGGCGATACCGTGAAGGGCCTTGTAATACCTTCCATGGTACCCTTATGTATGTTTTAAGGTATCTCATAGGAGATACCTTAAAGTTACCCTTGAAGGTAATAAAATTCCATTCAAGGTATATTATAGAAGATACCTTGAAGGATTTTGTGGTACCTTTAAGGGTTATCATAGTAGATACCATGAACATGTACATGATTAAAATTTTATTTGAAAGAATATCCTAGGAGATACCTTAAAGGGCCTTTTAATAACTTCAAGGGTAATCTTATACATGTTTGGAAGATGTCTCATTAAAATAACTACTGAGTGAGCCTTGTTATCCCTTTTTTTATCACTATTATCTTTTGACAAAAGAAATCAGGCTAGTCGAGCTGAGTTGACACAAGGTCCATTACAGGCTCAAGGTCTAATCCAAGTTGAGTCCTCAATTTATTGTAAGTTAAACCATTTTTAACCTGGGTATTTCTAGGTCTATTTAATCAAATTTGAGTTTATCTTGAGTCTTTTTTATCCAAGTTAGTCAAGCCTAGTATATTTCTTCCCAAGTCAAGATGAGTCCAGATCTTAAGTCAGGTTGACCAACTCAATAAAATTTTGTTATTAGTAATTTTTATAGTATTATTTGAGGGCACGTGGTGATCTATGATCTCCTTTTGAGATGGATATCTGAATGAGACTTATCTGATTTATCCATCTACCCACAACCACATGTTAACATTATGAAACCTTGGGGCATGCTTAGAAGTCTCTAAACACTTAGTCATTTACTTTAGAGTTTCCCTAGTGATCCCCACGTCAATAAGGTCAAATAGAGAATCAAGTTATCAAGATGCTTCCATGTGGATTAATCTCAGTGACCCAGATCCCTAGATCTATCTTTTTAGAGTTGTAAAGCCCCAAGTGAGTAAAATTATGCCACTTTTCATGATCCCATAGTCTCATTAGTCCCAACATAATTATTATAGACATGGTGATATATATTAAGCCAAGTAGCATGGTTCCACTACATCATAGATAGATAGGTTATTAAAGATAGTCAAATTTGTAACAATGATTAGATTTCATGAGGATGGACCAAATGGTGGAGACTCCACAAAAGGAGACACACTAGTAATTTAATCAATAATGCATAGGCATAAATTTGATGGTTCATCTATCTAGGCCACCAAAAGGATATTAGTCGACACAAGAAGTTTTGAACCTATAAGGTACCATTGTGAATATGATAGGAAGTAGGATCATGATCAAATCATTAATGATAACCATGGTTTTGAGGTCTATATAAATGAAACATTAAATACAATCACAATTTTTCACTTGAAATGTTTAATTAAACTATGGGATTATCAAAGATTAAATATTGGTTGTTCTCCAACCAATGAGAGAATAAGCTAAACTAATGGTTCTAAGTTCAAGATGATTATCACCATGATTTTAGGATAAAGAAATAATTCTTAGTTAATTTTGACCATCTATATCTAATTACATGAAAGAGATATAATTCCTAAGTCTTTATTATCACATTTAATTTTGGCATCCACACTCTATTTTGTATTAAATGTCCCAAGGGCTTCCCGCTGCCTATATAAGCTAGTGTATTTCATAATAAAATCATCTTCTAGGTGTGTAAGTCAAATCCCTACAAAACATGATACTTTTTTTACCTTTAGAATAGAAGTCAAGATGGATTATGCCTTCTTAATTTCATAGTTTAGTGAAATTGATATGTTTTATTAATGAATATTAATGATAGTTTATTTCTTCCTTGTATTTATCCTTTTCATTCATGCCTTTATGTGAATTAGCTACCTTTCAAAGGTAATTTAAAGTACATTATGTGGTTTAATGTATTCAATGATGGAGTATCGTTAGCACTTATTTTTAGACATATTTATTAATCACCTTGACTTTTATGTATTTGTAGCCTTCATATAGAATTATTTATGTGGAAGAAGTTTTTCCAAGGTAGTTTAATCAACCTACAAAATATCATTCAAATAATTAAAACATTGACAAGTAGAGGAGATAAATTTGGTGTATAACCTATAGTTTTATTTCCCTATTTTTAGTCTTTTTTTACTCCTTTCCCATGACAAGTAGTAGTTTAGTATTAATTTCAAGGTGAAGCATCAAGAGAGCTAGTCATATCTATAGATTCACCTCACTATCAGGCAACCCACAACCTAGAGGTGATTTTGTCATATCACCTAAATGGGGAGGCATGAAATTATTTCTCAAGGGTGTAATTTAGAGTGATAAAAATACATTGAAAGTCCTTATAATACCTTCAAGGGTATCTTCAAGGTATCTCCTAAGAGATACCTTTCAAACTAGAACAAGTGTAGATTTTTCCTCTAAGGTATTTCCTAAGAGATACCTTCAATTTAACCATAAAGGTATTACAATTCACTTAAAGGCATATCCTAAGAGATACCTCAAAGTTAATTATCATATATTTAAGGAGATGTTGACGGTATCTCCTAAGAGATAGCTTTCAAACATTCATAAGGGTACCCTTGAAGGTATTAAAAGGCCGTTAGAAGTATGTTTGAAGGAAATACTACGTGATACCTTGAAGGGCCTTATAATACCTTTAGGGATGACCTGATGCATTTTTTAAAGGTATATATCTGAAGGAATACTAGGTGATACCTTGAAGGGCCTTCTAATACCTTCCAGATTACCCTCATGCATGTTAGAAAGGTATCTCCTTAAAGGCACTATTGGGTGATAGCTTGATGGGATTTATAATACATTTAAAGGTACTTGTTTTCAATTAGATTTTCACCCTTTAAGAAAATGTCTCAGATATCCTCATCCAAGTGGAACAATCAAAACACCTCTAAGCTTGTGGGTAGCTGAAGGATGAGGTGAATCTCTAGATAGGGATAGCTTCGTTGATGTACCACTTTGGGTCACTACTACACCTAAACTTTGGGGGGGGAGGAAGGGAGAGTTAAAATTGAAAGAAAATTATTATAAGGGAGGTGATACACCAAATAATTTGATGACTTCCAACTATTTTCATGTTACACATGAAACCAAGAGACTAACCAAACATACACTTCTTCAATCTGCATCTTCTCACATCAATATTACATTACAAGGCTATGGATGAATGTTTAGTCTAAGAGGACTAGACAAGAGGAATTGAATGGAACTAGTGAATACATTAACTAAATCAACTTTAAAACTTCCTAGAATACTTAACATGCCCTATAAGAAGAATCTTTTAAAACTACAAATAGGTGAGAGAAAGGAACAACATTATAAGGAAACAAGATTTATCACTTACTAAAAATCAAACATTAAAGTAAGCACACTACAAATAGTCATGGAAGAGGTAAAAATGAGTATTCTTATTGATAAAATTGTATGCAAATGATTAGGGATTTTCCATACTCAGGTGGAGCATAAATTACAATGGCGAAAATGGCTAATTCTTATAGAACTTAAGAGAGAGAGAGAGAGGAGAAGAGAGAATTCAAATTATCACAAAGACACTTTTAAAGCTAATAAAATGAGTTAATTATGCATAATAATAGGAAGTGGGATGAACCATGCAAGTTCATAATGAACAAGTGGCTCTCCAAGTCATGAAATTATTGTAAAGTGGCATGAAAGTTCTCATTCTGGCTCAAAAAATTATCTTCATGATTTGGACCTATTTAAACATCCCAAAACTGATTAAGGATAGGTATGATGGTTGGAATGAAGGGAAAGGATTTTATAAATTCCTCTCCATGAATTGGTTGTAGTCCTAATAATCTAAAATCATGTAAAAATGAGCTGTCACCATCTATAGTCCAAGTAACTCTTATTTCATGCACCGTGGGCACTTGGATTCCAAATAGGTATAATTTTTCCATGAAAATATGTGGGAGGAGTGTATGGCACGTTTAAAGACCATCCATATCTTTAGAGGCATTAGGCACACCTTAAAATTAGCGTATTTAAAGTTTTCCACCCTTCTCACTAGCTTCTCCACTATGCCAATTTTGACTAGATGAGAAGAGAGCTATTATTCAAAAACTTAGGAGTTTTTAAAATTAATTAAATTACCATAGTGAGTTATTAAATGTCCTAATATTCCTACCAAACTTTATTTTATCTCTTGAAAGTCCCTAGAACCTACACAATACACAAAATAGTCAAAAGTACCCTATTTTTTACCCTCTATGTACAATTTCATATAACACAAAAATATGGGGAGTATATTTAGTCTTATAAAACCTCCAGTAATTATCTTGAGAAAACTATGCCATTAGAGTATCTTTCCAACTCCATTTCCATAAACTAGTCACTAGCAAGGGTTTTAGAGGGTTTATACCTATCTTACTCTCTTAAGCTTTATTTAAAAATATGGGACATTAAACTTGAAAACAATTTCACAATAAGGTTATATAGGAACTCTAATAACTCTTATAAACTTATTTGGCCCCCATGCAAAGCATCAAGAGAGATATGATCACTCAAAGTGATTATTCAAACTTCTTTCTTCCATTTGTATAGGTTTGAGGTTGTCTTGGGCCCAAAAGATGATTTATTTGTGATTATATTGCATCCCAATAGATTTAACACAAATTTTATGACCAAAAAAACATGATATAATAGTTTATAATTCTCACCTCATGTGAAAAGTGAGAATGACTCCCCATTTGACTTCTAGGCCTAGCCATGCCTAGTAGGTCTATCTACACCTTAAGAACTAAAATGGGTTATCCTAATGGTATAAAAAAAAAGATATTTAACACATTCAAAATTAATCTAAAAATATTTCTTTGTCCATTGGAACCCATTACTAACATTGGAAGTGTCATTGGTATACCATTTGGCTTTAGGCTAGAACCCTACCAAATGGGCCTACTTACATACTTGATAGTCTAGGATACCCTGTTAAGATTCATATTTAATACTTGATTTATCATGTTTTAATAGGTGTAATTATAATTTATACACCTCTCATCAAGGTTTATCAAATTATTTTCCATATTTTTCTCTCATTCTTCAAGGTTGCAAGTTTTGTGCATAAGGGGAGTGCCCCCTATTTGAGATAAAATAGAGGGAACTCCCCTACTTACTCAAACAATGGTGGATATTTTATGGGATTATACTAGTTATTTATACCTCCTACTTAAATTTTTATCCTTATAATACGTCATTTGACCTTCCAATCTCTCCAAAACCGAAAATAGACTCTTTTGTGAAGGCAAATTGTGTATGACAAGATTTTCATAAGAACTGTGATATTATCTTGAACCTTTCACGTACCTCATTTACATTATATTAGTGAAACATAGGGTTTACATATTAATTTTTAAAGTGTATATTATACTTAAAAACCATTTAAAACCTTTCAATTCATACCCCCTATCTGATTGGTCAAGATATTTTGACTATGTTTCTTGCCTTTTTTCCCCAATAGTGAGTCCTATAGGTGTTCATGCATGTTTAAGTATTAAATATAGTGCTTAAAGAATTTTAAAATTTGTTATTTACCATAATATATCATTTTCATTCCAATATAATTCATATTCATACCTTGATATGGTCTTAACAGCTTGCTTAAGCTCACTGTCCCACTTAGTCACAACTGGCTATGTTTCTTGCAGAACAAGGGTAATAAATGTATGTTACTTTACATGGTTTAACCTCAGAAATAATGTAAATAAAATAATTATAAACCCATAGATTCATTTTATATTTTTTAGATCTATTTAATCCATAATCAATCTATGTTAACATTGCAAGCAACATCTCTTGCTCACTGTCTGAGACAGTCATCTATAGTGGTTGTAAGTGCATACATTAGGTGTAAATGAGCTTTAAAGATCATCATGTTGTTTCTTAAGATATTTTAAACCTTTTAGGGAGATTAAAATCATTTTTAAAACCATAAAAATACCCTAACACTCATATATTCAAGAAAGGAACAGCTTCTCAAACTTGAACCCCATGTTGGCTGTAGGTGTATATGTTTAGACCATTTGTATGGACTATCTCCTATGTAGGTCTATTTTGGATTTGATACCATTCATAATAGGCTTATATTTTAATGTTCATGTGTTATATTTCAATACAATTTCCATTAAAAACATGGAAGTCTACATTGTTTTCTCCTTAAGGCATCAATGATCATTTAAAAGGTTTAAAACCTGTAGATGTTAATGAAGAAGTTTAGTGCATGAATTGGGCAACTTTAGCCCTCTTAAAAACTATCTTCACCTAGTCCTATTATAATTTAAAAAAAAAAATCCTTATACAATATAAAAAAAACAAGGTTTTATCCCTAAGATGCATCAAAATCTCTGATAACCCTATTACATGGTCTTAACAAAAAGGCCCAGACCTCTTTTTTGCATTTTTAGGGTAGAGAGTCCTGAACATAGTCACTTGACTTTAGAACATGTTTTCCAACCTCCATTTGTCAATTTAACACATAAAATGAGTTTGACATAATGAATACCAATTTTATAACTCCAAAAAAGGATTCATCATGCTCCAATTTCCCCATATGACATCTTAGCCTACCATCATGGACCACTTGTAGGTGTTATTTTAGTATATACAGGCAACAATGTGAGTATTTGCCAAACATTACATGATGTATGTTCAACTTATTCCATTTGGTTCATTTTAATCTCTTAAAATTACTGATTTAAGCCATGTATTTATTTAAATAGGTCTCAAACCTTTATTCTCAATGTGATTATTCTCTTCCAAGCACCTTTAGGTGCTCACTAATGGCAGATTGTGTATAAATGTTGCTCATGATTGTAACAATCCCCTTTTATTACACCATGTGGAATATCAATGAATTGTATATGTTTTAAATATATTTATCAACATTTTAAAACTCCCTATGACTATATGTACATGATTTAGAACCCTACATAGCTCAAAACTAACTATGTATGATAGTCCTTAAGCAAACTAGCTACATGATGTTTATGACTACACCTTCATGGATTATGTTTTGGAAGATGAGATTTTAAAGGTAAGGAGTTGAGAGGACATTTAAAAAATTATAATTAAACTATAATAACCTATGTAACCATTATCAAAACCTAAATATCTCGAAAATGGTGAAAAACTACCTTTCACATAGAATGGTGTATCCTCTTGCAACATAAGATGATTTGCATACCAAAACACATTGAAAAACTAAACCACACATTGGAATAATTTTAATATGGATTCAAAATCATTTGTAACCAATATCAGTAACTGGTTTATATGTAATTATCCAAAATGGAGTAAAACCTATAGGGTGTATGGATTAGTAGGTAGAAAAACATAGTCAACTTCATGAGGATGGTTCATAAGGTAAAAGAAACCATAATTTGAAATAATTTTATATAAATTAATCTATATGAGTTTAATTTCACCTCCCAAAGGCGTTTTACTTGAAAATTTTCCTATTATCTGTACCAAGTACAAACCTAAAGACTAGATTTGTGTGCCTAGAAGGGTAAAAGAGGAGCATAATGGTTTTAGGACTTTTTTAGAACTTAAAAATCATCTAAATCATTTATATGAGTTTTTGGAAGATTAAGAGATGTTACATGACCTTGTCCCATGTGTGACCTTCTCCCATGGGCCGTACAAGTGCCAAACTCCTCTATTTCATTTAGTTTCTTAAATTTTAGTTAGATAACATAAAATATTCTGATTAAACTAACATTATTGATAGGTAAACTAAATTATTTTATTTTTTAAAGCAAAAAGGGACACTTGAACACTGTGGGAACTATGCCACTTGCATTTATGACCCTTAAAAGCCCACTAAATGACCCAAAATAATAAATTGACTAATATGACTAAGACCAAAGCTAGGATGACATTAAATGACATCAAATAACCTATAATATACCCCATGAAAACATATTAAACCCCATATAAACCTATAAAAACCAATTTTTTACTTATAGGGGTCCTAATTTGACCTGCAGTGTCAAATTTGGTAAACAAATTGATGACTCATAGGGGTAGTATGTCTGCTATACTAACTAAACCAATAGACTTATCAATCCATTGGGATTAGGGAGTCATATAAAGTTTGAGACATAAAAATAGGAATTTTACAACAATATTTGATCAAGAGAGACTAATGACTACCTCAACCACACAAAGTAAAAGATACAGACAAAGAAAAAGACACACACATGTGCTTCATGATCACTTATGAAACACAGACACCAAACTAAACAAACTAACTTAAACACTAACTAACCTAAGATAAAATTTCCTTTCTAGATCAAATCAGAAGTTTAATGAATGATTTAGTGAGACATGTATCCTTTTGTCCTTTAGCATTGATGCCTCCAAAATTTTCATGTTATTTTCCAATTTCATTAGCGTGATGTTTAATCATAACCAAGTAGTTTAAAATAGGTTGGCTATGAAAATGAACTATTATTTCATCCAATGAGCCTCAAATTTCTCATATGCATCTTCAATTACAATCTCCAATGGTGGTTCAACAAGGAATACCTTCTTAATTTCTATAGTGTTCTCAATAAGATTAGGTTTCTTCTTAGCTACAAGTTCTTCTAACTCATCAAGGGGATTTGCATATTATACCCAATTTTGGTCATTATCCTCCATGGAATACTCCTTCACCTTATCATTACTTGACCCTCAACTTGGCAAAGCTCTTCAAGCTCTTGAAATAACATTATTTGCAGTTGTCAATCATCCTTGTTCTCTTTATCATCTACAACAACTACATCTTAAATATTGTCTTCTTGACATACGATGTAGTCAAGCTGGTGTTATTAAATATCTAACACATCTGAGGGAGATTTAAAATTAGGCTAATGTATTGGTTCATCTTCAAGAACAATAACTTCCACCTTGGTCTCAAGAGACTTTTCTAGGACTGTAACCTCTTTGGGGATGACTTGAAATTATTCCCCATCCTTAATAACACATTAATATTTAACATTTAGGACCATTGGAGGGATCTCAAGTTATATCTTGGCTATCATAACCTGACCTTTTTTCTCAATGGCTACAAGATCTTCCATCTCTTTCTCCTTCATGGTGATGCCTAGATTAGGCATCTTGAAGTCATGTGAATTAGCCCAATGAGGCTACCAAGGACGCATACTTTATTCAAACAAGAGATCTAAATTATTATTAACCAAATATTCCTCTTTAGGTTCCCATACCATAAGTACATCAAGGCAAAAGGTTATGGGGTGAGGATAAGATAAACTAGTTGGTGGAGGTGGCACATAGAACTCAAAATCAGATTCAGAGTGAAGTGTAAGGGATTATATTGGGAGTTCTTGAGGAAGGTGAGGAAAACCTTAGGATAAAATAACTTGGTTTTCTTCCTTACATTTTAAAATAAAATCATTATAATATAATTGGGCTTGATAGTTCTCTTGAGGAAGGTTATATGGGGTTTGTTTAGGCATAGGATTTTCTTTTGGGTCTAAACCTTCCATCACACCTTGACTTAGCAATTTCATCCTTGACTCTAACTCTTCAATTTACGTGGATAGGTCATATTGGAAAAGTATCTCTTAAGTTTCATAGGCATCATAATAAGGATGAGGAGTATAAGAGGGATCATATGGAGGACAAGAGGTTTCTTGAGGAAGGGTGGGAGGGGCTTACATAAGATCATGTTTTTTTTCAACTTCACATTCTTTATCAAGGCCTTTATCCTCTCTCTTTCCCCATGACTCCACTATCTTATTCCAGATCAGGATGATAGGATTAAGAGTCTCTTTTTTTGGTAATTATGTAACTTGAGGAGTGGATTAAGTGTTTAAAAAACTTGGGATCTTCTTAGGATTAGATTCCCCACATTGTCTCCAACTTGGAATCTCACATCTAGAGGTCAATTCTTGGGGTGGGGATATAATTAGAGAGGGAAATGAGGGATTATATTCCACTTATTTTTTTGATGACATGGAATACTGAATATTCATATTAGACAACTCAATATACCTATCAATATTAGCTTTAAAAATAAGATTTATCTTTTCAACTCTCTTTTTCAACTGATTGGGAAAAGGATGAATTTGATAAGCTTGATTAGGCTCATAAGTAGGAATAATGTAAGACTGATAGCATTGATAGATAAGTGGATATGAAGTTTAATAGGTTTGGTGAGGTTGATTCTCATGAATTTTTAGCCTATCTTCCAAATATGAAACTAGGCCTCTCACATATAGCATCTCACTTGTGAGTCTTTGCCAATTAGATCTCTCAATAGGTGCCCACTCTCTTTTGACCACCTCTAATGCATCTCTCACTTGATGAATGAAATAAATAAGAACATCTTGAACATATCCCCTTAGTGTATCAAGCTCTAACATATACTTCTCATACCCTAAAAGAGTTTACTTGAAGGTGAAAATGGATTGAGTTTAGAAGGGGCTAGGTTGACTAGGAGAAGTAAGATATTGGGAAGGATGATTATAGGACTAATAAAACTCATGAAAAGGCTAGTTATAGGTCTAATAAAACTCATGACAAGGCCGGTAAGAATCACACCAAGCCTGATAAGGAGTGCCATAATCTAGATATGTCTCACCAACTTGTGTAAAATAGTATTAAACACCAAAATTAGCCGTAAAACTTCATTGAGAAGAAAGAACATAAAGAAAATATTACCAAAAATCTTCAAAGGAAAAATTGGGATACTTGACCAACTGATATAACTTTAGAGTTGCCATTGATGCTTGGATAGATTCCTCCAAAGGTTGATTATTGAAATACAACACTATAAATATTTCAACTTCTTGGGCCAAGAGTCCCACTAGGCATGCCAAAAACTATTGTCACTTGGATTTGTACCCTTTGAGGAGATGTCTAAGATCTCCTCATCTAAGTGTCATAATCTAAACACTTATAGGCTTGTGGGTAGCCTAAGGATGAGGTGAATATCTAGATAGGGATATCTCCCTTGATGTACCCCTTTAGATCATTAATACACGTAAACTTGGGTAGGGGAAGGGAGAGATAAAAATGAAAGCAAACTATCCTAAGGTAGGTGATACACCAAATAAGTTGATGAATTCCTACTAGCTTCATGTTACACATGAAACCAAGAGACTAACTAGACATACACTTCTCTAATTTGAATCTTCTCACATTAATATTACATTATGAGGTTATGGATGAATGTTTAGGCTAGGAGACTAGACAAGAGGCCTTGAATGGAACTAGTGAATAGACTAATTCACTCAGCCTTAACACTTCCTATAACACTTCACATACCCTACAAGAAGAATATTTTCCAACTACAAATAGGTGAGATAATGGAACAACATGATAAAGAAACAAGAGTTATCACTAAATAAAAATCAAACATTTAAGCACACTATGAATAGTCATGGTAGAAGTAAAACTAAGTAATCTTATTGATCAAATTATATGTAAATGAGATGGGCTTAACCATACTTAGGGGGATCATAAATTACAGTGGCCAAAATGACTAGTTCTTATAGAACTTGAGAGAGGGAGAGAGAAGAGAAGAGATAAGTCCAATGGTCACAAGGACACTTGTTCAAATAATCAAAGGAATTTATTGTACATGAGAAGAGGATGTGGGATGAATCATATAAGGTTAGAAGGAAAAAGTGGCTCTCCAAGTCATGAAATTCTTGCAAAGTGGCATGAAAGTTCTCATTTTGGCTTAAAAAACTACCTTCATGATTTGGACCTATTTAAACATACCAAAATTAATTAGGGATAGGTATAATGATTGTAATGAAGGGGACATATTTAAAACATGCCTCTCCATTTATTATTTGTAGGTTTGGTCATATGAAATCATCTAGAAATGAACTATCACCATATGTAGTCCAAATAACTCTTCTTTCATGCACCCTGCACACTTGGCCTCCAAAAAGGCATAAATTATCAATTAAAATACATGGGAGGGAGTGGAATTTTTTTTAAAGACCCTATATGACCTTAGAGGCATTAGGCACACCTTAAAATTAGCTCACTTGAAGTTTTCCACCCTTGTCACTAACTTGTCCACTATGCCAATTTGGATTGGCTAAGATGAGAGCTATTGTTTGAACACTTAAGAATTTTTCCAAGGAATTAAATGACCATATTGAGTTATTAAAAGTCCTAAGCTTCCTCCCGAACTTTATTTCATCTCTTAAAATTCCATATAACCTTCATAATGCCCAAAACAATCAAAAGTACCATGTCCATACATTTCCATATAGATAAAAAGTATGGGGAGTATCCTAACTGAGTCTTCTACAACCTCCAATAATCATACTAAGCAAACTATGCAATTAGAGTAGCTTTCTAACTCCATTTCCACAAACTGGTCACTAGCAAAGGTTTTGGAGGGTTTAGGCCTATTTTAATCTCTTAAGCTTTGTTCATAAAGATAGGACATTAAACTTGTAAACAAGTTTCACTATAAGTTTCTTTATTACCTTTGATAACTCATATAAATTTATTAGGCCCACATGAAAAGCATCAAGAGATATATGAGCACTCAAAGTACTTATTCGAGCTTGTTTCTTCCATTTGGATAGGCTTGAGGGTGTTTTGAGCCCCAATGTATATTTTTTGTGTTTTCCCTACATCTCCTACTCACTGTCTGAGACAATCATCTATAGTGGTTTTAGGTGCATAATTAGGTGTAAATGAGCTTGAAAGATAATAATGTTGTTTATTAAGATAAATAAAACCTTTGATGTATATTACAATCATTTTTCAAACCATAAAAATAATCTAACACTCGTATGCAAGAAAGGAACAAATTCTCAAACTTGAACCCCATGTCGGCTGTAGGTGCATATTTTTAGGCCATTTGTATGGATTATCTCCTATGTAGGTCTATTTTATAATTGATACCATGAGTAATAAGACTATAATTTAATGCTCATGTGTTATATTGCACTCTAATGGCCATTAAAAATAAGGAATGATACTTTTTTTTCTCCTTAAGGCATCAATGATCATTCAAAAGGTTCAAAACCTATATATGTTAATGGAGTTCAATGCATAAATTGGAAAATTTATCCCTCTTAACAAATATTTTTCCCTAGTCCTATTGACATATAACTTTGTAAATTCCTTATATAATATGAATATAGAAATTTTTAATCCCAAATATGCATAAAAAACTTTTATAACCCTATTACATGGTCTTGACAAAAAGGCCCAGACCTCTTTTTTACATTTTTAGGGAAGAGAGTCTTGAACACAATCACTTTAACTTAGAACATGTTTTAAAACCTCCATTTGTTAATTTAATACCAATTTCCCCATATGACATCTCAACCTACTGTCAAGGACCACTTGTAGGTGCTATTTTAGTATATACAGGCAACAATGTGAGTATTTGGAAAATAATACATGACGTATGGTAAATTGATTCCATTTGGTTCCTTAAAATGTATTAAAACTCCTTATTCAAACCATGGAGGTATTTAAATATGTCTCAAACCCTTATTCTCAACGTGATTATTTTCTTCCAAGTACATGTAGGTGCTCACTAATGGTAGACTATGTATAAATGTTACTCGTGACTATACAAATACCATTTTATTGCACCATGTGTAAGATCAGTCACTTTGATATGTTAAAAATATATATATCAAAATTTTAAAACTCCCTATGACTCCATGGACATAATTTAGAACCTTACATAGCTCAAAACTGACTATGTATGACAGTAATTAAGGAAACTGGCTACATGATGTTTTATGATTGCACCTTCATGAAGTATGCTTTGGAATATGAGATTTTAAAGGTAGTGAGATTATATGACATTTAAAACATGATAATTAAATAATAAAAACATATGTATCCATTATGAAAACCTAAAGATCTTGAAAATGGTGAAAAACTTCCTATAACACAAAATGGTGTATCCTCTTGCAACATGAGATGATTTGAATATAAAAAACATTTAAACACTAAAAAAATCATAGTAATAATTTTATGAGATATTAAAAATCATTTTTAACCAATATCACCTATTGGTTTGTACGGACTTGTCCAAAATGGAATAAAACCTATAAGGTACACAAATTAGTGGGTAGAGAAACACAGTCAACTTCATGACGATGGTTCATAAATAATAGACCACCATTATTAAAAATATTGTTATGGAAATTAATATATATGATTTTAATTTCACCCCACAAAGGTGTTTTACTTGGAAATTATCCAACTGTCTGTACCAGGTATAAACTTGAAGACTGGTTTTTTGTGCCTAGAAGGGTGAAAAAAGAGCAAAATGATTTTGGGCCTTTTTTATCACTTAATAATCATGTAAACAAATTATATGAGTGTGGATAAGATTAATATATATTAAATTACCTTATCCTACATGTCACCTTCTCCCATGGGCCATACAAGTGCCAAACTCCCCTTTTTTAGTTAATTTCTTGAATTTTAGTTAGATAACCTAAAATATTCTAATTGATATGACATTAATGATAGGGAATCTAGAATTTTGGATTATTTAAAGGAAAAAATGACACTTGGATAACTTGGAAACCATGCCACTTGCATTTATGACCCCTAAAATCCCACTAAATGACCCAAAATGACAAATTGATTAATATGACTAAGACCAAAGCTAGGATGAAATTAAATGACATCAAATAAATTATAATATACCCTATGAAAAATTATTAAACCCAATATAAACCTATAAAAATTAATTTTTTTACCTATAGGGGTCCCAATTTGACCTATAGAGTCAAATTTGGTCAACAGTACCCTCAAGGTATGTCCTAAGAGATACCCTTTAAAAATGAACAAAAGTGGATTTTTACTTCAAAGCAGATCTTAAGAGATACCATAAAGTTACCCATGAAGGTATTATAAGGCCCTTGAATTTATGTCCTAAGATATACCTTGAAGGTAATTGTCATACTTTCAAGGGGACATTGAAGGTATTTCCTAGGAGATACATTTTAAACATGCCTAATCATACCCTTGAATGTATTATAAGGCCCTTCAAATTATCTTTGAAGGAACTACTATGTGATACATTTAAGGGAATTGTAATAGCTTCAAGGGTACCATTATGCATGTTCAAAAGGTTTCTCCTTAATGACACTATTGGGTGATACTTTGAAGGGCCTTCTAATACCTTTAAGATATCTCTTAGGAGCTACCTTTCAAACATGAAAAAGAGTTGATTTTTTCTTCAAGGTAGCTCTTAGTAGATACCTTAAAGTTACCCATCAAGGTATTATAATTCCCTTAAAATAATATCCTAATAGATACCTTAAAGGTAGTTGTCATACATTTAAGGGAATGTTTAAGGTATCTTATGGGATATACCTTTCAAACATACATAAGAGTACCCTTGAAGGCATTACAAAACACTTAAAAGTATTTTATAAGGCACTACTAGGTAATACCTTGAAGGGCCTTATAATACCTTCAAGGGTAACCTTATTCATATTTGAAAGGTATCTCCTATGAGACACCTTCAAGGTACCATTAAAGGTATTGAAATTCCCTTCAATGTATCTTCTAGAGATACCTTGAAGGCTCTTGTAGTACCTTGAAGGCTCTTGTATTAATTTGAAGTGTTCTCCTAGTAGATACCTTAAACATGCACATGATTGGAATTTTATTTCAAGGGATCTCCTACAAGAAACCTTGAAGGGCCTTGTAGTACCTTCAAGGGTTATCCTAAAAGATACCTTGAACATGCACATGATTTGAATTTTATTTCAAGGTATCTCCTAGGAGATACATTAAAGGGCCTTATAATACCTTAAAGATTACCCTTAGGCATGTATGAAATGTATCTCTTAGGAAATACCTCCAATTTACCATTGAATGTAATACAATGCTCTTAAAGGTATCTTCTAGGAGATACTTTGAAGGGTCTTGTAGTACCTTCAAGGGTTCTCCAAAAATATACCTTGAACATGCACACAATTGGAGTTTTATTTCAAGATATCTCTGAGGAGATACCTTGAAGGGCCTTGAAATGATTTCAATGTTGATTACAATGGTTATTGTAAGGGTTTTTATATAACTATGGCATGTCAGGGATAGTTAAGTTATGGATATATAGAGTAAATGCACATGGATATTTAGAAAGAATAAAGAAAACACCTTCAATGAAGTAGATGACTATTTGTAATAAATGTAATTTCTATTCATTAAGGGTGAATCGATTATTTTCAGACATAATCAAAAACTAATTCTATGCTTTATTTAGGCTTAGAGATCATCTCTATAGACTGATATGATACACTAAGTCTCTAAAAATAATGAATGCAAAATTTAGTGACATTGATCACACAAACATCTCATTGGGTCCTAAATTTGATGTGTATCAGATCATGGTTATTGTGACATTTAAACACCTATAAAATCTTATCCAATATGAAAATAAAATGCATGACACACCACTATTTATCCTTTGTGTACACCATGACTTTGAGTCAACCCATCCACTAGTCTTCATTTCACTCATGATCTACCCCTTCATGTCCTTTTTGATGTGCATCTTTGTGTGTTGATCAATGCCAAATATATACTATATGGAACACTCCTATGTTTTAAGCTCACTTCTATGCCAATACTTAATCAAACATTACATTGATGATAATTTATAATTATATATCATCCTTGACAAATATGGTATTGGAACACTTTTATGAAATAACTAAGCTTCAACCATGGGTATAAAAAACATACAAAAAAAAAAAAACATTTTAACCAATTCAAGTGTTGAACATATCTATAATATCATGTTTGTTATAACATTACATAAATCAGAAATATCACCTATAATTTTTATTTTTGATCATCAAATTTTTAATCTGTGAAATAATTACAAAAAAATACCAAATCAGGGCCAAATTATGCTTAGTGACTAGTTTAAAAATTTAATTGGATTTCAGGGATTATATGAAATTAAAACCTAAATTTATAAATACAAGTTGGTTGTGCAGTAAGTAAATCATTAAAAAAATTAGTTGAAGTCTATATAACGTGGAGCCAGGGTCACCTGATAAAATGAACTATATTATAGTTGAAAATAAGGGAGCTACATACTTATAATATAATATTCAACTATATTACAAAACACTCCAAAGCTAAAATTTACACAATATCAACTTTTATGCAACACATCTTCAGACCATATCATCCCAAGCTTCAAATTTCTCATATTAGGATTCAAATTTCCCATGCCGTGTTTTAAAATCTGATTTTCATAATCAAAATTTTGAGCATGAAATTATATAATAGTGGAATCTCTTAATCCTCCATGATGTCATGAGTGTTATCACAATTTACTCAAAATTTAGACTCTTTAGTATGTGAGAAAATAGACTTACTAAAAGAATAATTATTAAATATAAAATTTAATCACTCAAACGAATAAACTCAACATTAATCTTGTGGAGTAGAGATTTATTGCAGCCAAAAAAACCTAACAATATGGTAGGGTTATATGCACACATAGTTTTATTTATATCCCTAAATACATCAGAGTTTACTCAAAGTTGATTGTGATTTTATTTTATAATTTACCCTTTACAATTATATAATAAAACTAATGTCGAAATACAAATAATTTGAAGACTACTTATATGTAGAAAATAAAGTATCATTGTCACTCCTCTATGATGACATGTTTAGTCATGAATGAACCCTTTATTAAATGTTAAAATTTATATTGACACCCTAGCACAAGATTAATCACTCAAATATCACCATTTTAATGTCACATTAATTTAATATGATCTTGATATTCAACATTGACACCTCGACACAAGATTAATCATTTGAATATTATCATATTAATCTCACATTAATTTAACATGATCTAAGTCCATCATTATGAATGTTGGATGCTATAAAAAGAGTACTTAAACAAACATTAATTTCTTGTGGTTTGACATATGATGGGAACATAAACTATATTAATTATCCTATAATATTAATTTATATGAATATGTAAATGATATCAAGTGAATATAACCATATATAATTTAATATCATGCATTAAACATATATATTTAATTAAGAATCAATGTTATAATTATCTATTTAAATTATGGATCAAAACTATTCCATGCAATAAATAATTTGTATAATTACTATTTAAAATATTCTAAACCATCATACATTCTACATTTTAAGTGTATTGGCCAACCTGATACCTTTATCTATATATCTATCTAGGAATTGCATTGTATATTGAATTATTGTTATGTGTTTTTGTACATTGTGTCAGCTATCTCAATATTTTTCTATGTGTTTACAATTGTATTATCTAGCTTGATATAAATATTTATAATTATTTTTTCTTAGGATTTTATCGGCCAACTTGATGCTTTTTGTTTACTTATTTTTAAATTATCTAAAGAAAACTATACTTAGTTATGCTTTTATGACAATCTGAGTTGTTATGAGGTTTCCAACTAATCCTTTTTGTTTGCCTAGATGATTATCTTTAAATTTTTAGATACGAAACTAGTAAAGTGACCTCATTTCATATAAAACTCATAAAATAACCTCATTTCAATCTCATTCCATACAACATATCATATAAAATAACCCTATCTTGTGGTCATCCTATTTTTAGTCTAATATGCATAGTAGTTCAAGCTAGTATAAAGTCCATGCATCTGCATATTAATAGCCTAGACAGATTAGTCCAAGTAGAAAGAGTATTTAGACATCAATGGGTCATTATGAGGTTATAAGTTGGTCCTTTTGGTTGGTCTGGGTGATTATCTATAATTGTTTAGATTTAAACTATTAAATATATTAATTAATAAGATTATTTGATTATAGTTAATTATAATTAATAACATTAATTAATTAATTAATAAGATTATTTGATTATTTGATTATAATTAATAACATTCACCATGTGGGTCCCTAAATATTTTCCACACATAAATAAATAAATAATAATCAATAGAAGTAAGCGTTAAACAACACTAACATATACCATTCTATTATCTCAGACATTTCATGTATAATGACAATGCCTAGTGATGATGGATTCTCAAGTATACCACTACCACTTGTGTCTCCTAAAGGTACTATTAATGTTACATCTCCAAATAATGTGTATGAAAATCTACTTATTATATATGGACTATTATTTATAAATCATTGCCATCAGTTCCAAAGTTCCATGATGATAATTTTACTTTTATTTATATATTTAAACTTCTTTAATTTTGACTATATGATCTTGTTGTAGATTATTGAATATTTTCTAATTCTAATGATCCTCTGGATGTGATCCAAAATCCATGGTATGATAACCATCAACTGTAATTTATTGGGACTCATAATAATAAGTCTTGAAGCTTATATCTCAATAAAAAGTATATGTTAGTGGAATGCCTATCGCCCTATGGAAAATCACAATATGAATTCTCATCATATCCTCTTGGAAGAGGTTTAATCATATCAAAATCTATAGGTGTAGGGAATATATATTAAATAATGTAATATAATATTATAATATTATATGTTATATAATATAAATTTAAGTATATTAGACTAAAATATTTAATATATAATATTGATTTATAAAGTATATTAACATATAGATTATATAATTAATGTTTAATTTGTAAACGTATTATGATATATATTATACAATATTTATATAAGAACCAATATATACACATACACACATGTATTTGTGTGTGTATATAAATATGTATGTATCATGTATGTATATATTGGTAAGATGGGTTATGTAAAGCGAAAGAGTTTAAATAAATAGTTAAACCTAGTTACTCCAAACCCAGGACAATGAAAAAATAAGTTTATCTAAAGAAATTTGTAGGCACAAACCTATTAGGACTTGAATCACCATGTAGTGATTTAGTCTATGGTGGATTGCATTCTTCTTATAAAGAGATATATATGTTTGTGTGTGTGTCTAAATAAGTTCCAGTAAAGTAGTTTATGGGTACAAACCTATCAAGATGTAAATCACCATGTAGTGCTTTAGTTTACAATGGCTTGTATTCTTTGTGTGTGTGTGTGTGTCTATATATATATATCTGTGTGTGTGTGTGTGTGTGTACACATACACATACGTGTGAGTGTGTCTATATATATTGGTAAGAGGGGTTATGTAAATCAAAAATTAAACCTAGTTACTCCAAACCCACAACAATGTCAAAATAAGTTAATCTAAAGGAATTTGTAGGTGCAAACCTATCAGGATTTGAATCACCATGTAGTACTTTAGTCTACGATGGTTTGAATTATTCATGTAAAAAAAATGTCCTCTTAGCACAATATCTACATCAAAACTATAACTACGTTAGTTTTTATTAGGATGCATCTGTGTTCGTTGTATAAGGATCTCAACCGTGGTTGATCATAGTTTGTCTTGTTGATTGCAATGAAAAAATTGATTTTATTACAATGACACTAAAAAAATTAGAAGTGACCAAGAGGAATTAAAGTTTATAAATTGGATATAAATTTGAAGTGGACATATAATAATGTTAAAAAGACATATCTATTCCATGTATGCCTACTATGCCTAGTGATGATGCATTATCAAGTATACCACCACCATTTATTTATCCTAAAGATACTATTAATTTTACATCTCCAAAAAATAGATGAAACTTAATTTACTATGGAATATATTATTATTTATAGATCATTACAATCAATTCAAAACTTCCATGATGACAATTTTACTTCTATTTATATAATTAAACTTCTATACTTTTCATTGTATGGTCTTATAGTGAATTATTTAATATTTTCTAAATCTCAAGGAAAAATATCTATTAGTAGAATGCCTATGGCCTTATTACAAACCAAAATATGTATTCTCATCATATCCCCGTGGAAGAGGTTTACACATATCAACCTCTATATGTGTAGGGAATATATATTGAATATTATAATATAATATTATTTATTATATAGTATAACTTTAATTACATTATACTAAAATATAAAATATATAATATTGATTTATAAACTATATTAACATTATATTATATAATTAATGTTTAATATATAAAAATATTATGATATATATTATGCAATATTTATATAATAACTAAGATTACACACACACACACACAAAAATAGACAAAGATGTGTATGTATATGTATATATTGGTAAGAGGGATTATGTAAAGTGAAATAGATATGTAAAGCGAAAGAGATATGTAAATTGACAGTTAAATCTAGTTACACTAAACCCATGACAATGTCAAAATAAGTTCATCCAAAATAATTGTGGGTGTAAATCTATTAGGATTTGAATAACCATGTAATGATTGCATCTAAGATGCATTGAATTATTTATGTAAATAGATAACCTATTATCATAATATCTATGTAAAAAATACAACTATATTGGTCTTGATCAAGGGACATCTATATTTGCTGGATAAGGTACTGAATTGTGGCTAATCAAGATTTATCTTGGCGATTGCAATGGAGAAATTACTTTTCGTACAATGGAACTAAAAAAAATATAAGTGACCAAGATGAATTTTGGGTCTAGAAATTGGATATAAGTTTTAAGTGGAAATATATGTTGCAAATACACCATCTATTCAATGTATGCTTACTATGCATAGTGATAATGCATTCTCAAGTATACCACCACCACCACTTATTTCTCTTAAAGATAGTATTAATACTATATATCCAAAAAATGTGGATGAAACTCCACTTACAATGCAATAACCTATTATTTATAAATAATTGACATTGGTTCTAAAATTCCATGATGATAATTTTACTTCTATCTCTATATTTGAACTTCTATAATTTTCATTGTATGGTCTTGTAGCTGATTATTGAATGTTTTCTATTTTTGACAATCCCCTGGATGTGATCCAAAACCCATGGTATAAGACCCATCAAGTTAATTTATTGGGACTCGTCTAAGTCCTAAAGCTTATATCTTAATAAAATGCATCTATTAGTGGAATCCCTATGACCTTGATGCAAACTAGAATATGCATTCTCATCATATCCCCATGAAAGAAGTTAACTTACTAATATCAACCTCTATATGTGTAGGAAATATATATTAAATAATGTAATATAATATCATAATATTATATATTATATGATATAAAATTAAATATATTATACTAAATATATAATATATAATATTTATTTATAAACTATATTAACATATATATTTTATAATTAATGTTCTCTATATATAAATATTATGATATACATTATATAATACTTATATAATAACTAATATTGTATGTATGTATGTATGTGTGTGTGTCTCTATCTATCTATATACATACATACATACATACATACATACATATATACATACATGTATGTATGTATGTATGTATGTATGTGTGTGTGTCTCTATCTATCTATATACATACATACATATATACATACATGTATGTATGTATGTATGTATGTATGTATGTATATATATATATATATATATATATATTGGTAAGAGGGGTTATGTAAAGAGAAAGTATGTTATTCAACAGTTAAATCTAGTTACTCCAAACCCATGATAATGTAAAAATAAGTTCATATAAATTAATTATGGGCACAAACCTATTAGGATCTGAATCACCATGAAATGCTTTAGTCTATGATGGATTATATTCTTCATGTAAATATATATCCTCTTAACACAATTTCTACATGAAAACTGGTACTACCTTGGTTTCAATCAAGGGATATATATATATATCATGTATGTATGTATATATTGGTAAGAGGGGTTATGTAAAGAGAAAGTATGTTATTCAACAGTTAAATCTAGTTACTCCAAACCCATGATAATGTAAAAATAAGTTCATATAAATTAATTATGGGCACAAACCTATCAGGATCTGAATCAACATGCAATGCTTTAGTCTATGATGGATTATATTCTTCATGTAAATATATATCCTCTTAACACAATTTCTACATGAAAACTGGTACTACCTTAGTTCCAATCAGGGGATATATATATATATATATATATATATATATATATATATATATATATATATCATGTATGTAGGTATATATTGGTAAGAGGGGTTATGTAAAGAGAAAGTATGTTATTCAACAGTTAAATCTAGTTACTCCAAACCCATGATAATGTAAAAATAAGTTCATATAAATTAATTATGGGCACAAACCTATCATGATTTGAATCACCATGAAATTTTTTAGTCTATGATGGATTATATTCTTCATGTAAATATATATCCTCTTAACACAATTTCTACATGAAAACTGGTACTACCTTGGTTTCAATCAGGGGGAATCTATATTCATTGGATATGGAGATCAACTATGGCTACTCTGGGTTTGTCTTGGTTATTATAATGGATAAATTACTTTTATTACATTGGTGCTAATAAAATTAGAAGTGACCAAGAGAAATTTTAGGTTTAAAAATTGGATATAAATTTGAAGTGGACATATATGCTACAAAGACATGATCTATTCCATGTATGCCTACTATTCCTAGTGATGATGCATTATCAAGTATACCACCACCCATTATTTCTCCTAAAGATATTATTAACTTTACATCTACAAAAAATGTGAATGAAACTCTACTTATTATGAAAGAGCCCATTATTTTTAATCATTACTATCCGTTTCAAATTTCCATGATGATAATTTTACTTTTATTTCTATATTTGAACTTCTATAATTTTCAATGTATGGTATTGTAGTGAATTATTGAACATTTTATAATTATGATATAAAATAAATATGTATCACATCTACACATACATACACACACACACATATCCATACACATATACATATACATATACATATATATACACATACATATATTTATGTTTGTATGTATATATGTATGTATTGGTAAGAGGGTTATGTAAAGTGAAAGAATGTAAATTGATAGTTAAACCTAGTTATTCTAAACACATTATAATGTCAAAATAAGTTTGTTTAAAATAATTGTGGGTGCAAACCTATTGGGATTTGAATCATCATGCAATGATTTAGTCTATGATGGATTTAATTATTTGTGTAAATAAATAACCTCTTAACACAACCTATACATAAAAAATGCAACTCCCTTGGTTTTGATCAAGGGGCATCCATATTCACTAGATAAGGAGCTCAATTGTGGTTGATCAAGGTTTGTCTTGGTGATTGAAACAGAGAAATTAATTTTGTTATAATGGCACTAAAAATATTGGAAGTGATCAAGAAGAGTTTTAGGTTTATAAATTAGATATAAATTTGACATGGATATATATGTTTCAAAGACACCATCTATTCCATATATGCCTACTATGCCTAGTGATGATGCATTCTCAAGTTTACCACCACCACTTATTTCTCTTAAAGATACTATTAATGTTACATCTTCAAAAAATGTGGATGAAACTCCACTTATTATGTAAGATCCTATTATTTATAAATCATTACCTTTAGTTATAAAGTCCCACAATGATAATTTTACTTCTATTTCTATATTTAAACTTCTATAATTTTCATTGTATGGTTTTGTAGCTAATTATCAAATATTTTCTAATTCTGATGATCCCCTGGATGTGATCTAAAACCCATGGTATGAGACCTATCAACTATAATTTTTTGGGACATGTACAAGTCCTAAAATTTATATCTCAAGGAAAATTATCTGTTAGTGGAGTGCCTATGGCCCTGTTCCATATCATAATATGCATTCTCATCATAAACATGTGGAAGAGGTTTACTCATATCAACCTTGATAGGTATAGAGAATATATATTAAATAATGTAATATAATATTAGAATATTATATATTATATAATATAAATTTAAATAAATTATACTTAAAAATTATCATTTATTTTCAAATTAGGGTTAATTTTAACATTTTTTTCTTGTCATTATTTTCTCTTGAAGTTATTTTCTCTCCCATTAGAAATCCAAAACATTATTTTATGGACTGCTAGGTGTACTGTGGCATTAGTGGTGGGAGTATTGACCCCTTTTTCTATTATCATTAATGTAGATTCTTTTTATTAGGTATTTAATATATTTAATGCTTTTTTATTATATTTGAAATGTGTGATTTATTTGCTTTGACATGGTCCTTTTATTCATTGTTTACCAATTTATGTTATGAAATCACTAAGATTTAGATAGACCCAAATTATTGTTATGAAATGGTTGAGATAATGACATGGGAGAGACTAGGATTGTTTAGCTCTTACTTCTATGTATTATTATTTATTTACTTGTATGTGGAAAACCAATGGGGAACCAAATGGTGAATGTGAGGGGAAAGAAGACATTTAATAATAACTATAGGCAAATAATCTTAGTAAACAAGTGTCATGATGTGAAAGGGTTTGAATGGTACCCCATTGACTAGACCATATTATGTCATACCACACCAATAATTCATATTTTATCATACGGGACATTGGTTTCTAATCAACCCACAAATGCATTTGATATAATAAAAAAACATATCTTTTAGTAATAATTATTGAATGGCCATAGTTAGGCATTATTTTTTATGGTTTTTTGTATGAAAATAGGTTGAAATGAGTTTATTTTACTAGTTTTGTGATGCAGGAACATCACTCTAAATATGTTAATTTAGTTGTGTCAAGAGTATTATATTCTTAGAGTTAGAGAACTCTATACTTCATTAAGAGTTAATTAGGATTAGATTATGATTATAAGAAGGGTTAGGTGAGGAATAGGAGATATGATTGTAGGAAAGCCCAGTTGTAGGTAAGTAGGTAGGCTGTGAATTAAAAATTCACAATCTAATGGATAATTGGGGTTAGTTGACAAATAAGACATGATTAGAATAATTAATTGATTTTTTGGATGATATAAGGTTGGGGTATGAATATGAAGAGTGAAGAGGGAGTCAAATGACTAGGAAGATTAGTAAGAAAAATTAGATGATGTTAGATGAAATTAGTTAGTGATAAAGTGAGTAATTTTAGGTGCATTAAATAGGATAGATCCTTAATTGATTCATTTTATATGGAAAAAGGTTATTTTTATAGTTTCAAATCTAAGTGAGTAAAGATGATCACCTATACCAACCGAAAGGACCAACTAGAAACTTTACAAGGAGTCTGTTTATCACAAAACCATAGATAAGTTATGGTTTTATGTTGATAAGTTGAAATTGAAAAATCCAAGTTACCCTTCTAAAGTTGACTATGTATGAATAGACTCCATATTATGTATAACCAATCCTAAAATAGTAATCTATTGAAATTTATTGATAATTTTAATATCTTAGAGATTGTTAGATTGAATTTTAATAATTTTGATAGAGAAGGGAGTTGAACAAAGTCTCGAGGTTGATCAAAGCCTTGGATCCTTGAAGCATATTCATTCACTAATCATTATTTAATAATAATACATTTCTAATAAGGTGTTTACTAGACCTCAATGATTCCTTTGTAACACTCCCCCACACCAACCAATTCTTATGATTGAAGTCTTACTTGTTTTAGATAATTTTCAAGGTTCAATAGGTCCATTGCTTAGAGAATACATTTGAAAAGTATACAAAAATAAATGTTAAAATAAAATATTTAAAAAATAATTATCCAAGATAATGACCGTAACTAAATAAAATACAACAAGATGGTAAGCCACACAATCACTTACTACAAAAACTTTAGATACCAAAAGGGCCAACAAAGCTATGATCTATATCAGAACCAAAAAGACAATCATTAGATATCAAAATCTAGAAACCGATAGGATTCAAATATTATCTTCATTATCATCCTCTATCACTAATATAATGAGGGAGCCACTAATATTTGAAGAGTACTAACCACATAAAACCCTATCCACCACCCCTTAGAGCTTGAGTTTTATCCCACCAATAGAGACTACATCTCAATTACTATCTAGCCCCTCCTACATCATTGAGTTCACCACCCACCAAGAAGCCCTAACTATCCAAGAAGGTGATGTAATTTTGCCTTGAACCACCAACTAAGATAATAAATTAATGACCTTCACCCATTCCCTACTGTGCCTGACACCCTTCCACAACTCTAGCTTGTGAACTGGGATCTTGATCAAAGCCATGGGAGGGAAAGACATAAAATACCCTTATAAAGACACATGATCACAAAACTTATTATGAAATTCTTCCATGAACCCTGTGAGGATAAAACATTTTGATTCAAGATCTCTAAACACTGATAATGGCACCAACCCAAAGCCATATAAAATAAAAAATGACAAATTAGGAAAGGGAATGAAATCCAACATATCGATATCCTCCAAAAATCCTTGATGATGGTTCAGAGCCATGAATAACTCAACAATTTTAACTACCACTTATTAGGAAAAAGAACCAAAACTTTATTAGCAAACACTTTTGCCACCACTAAATTTACCCTCCTGAAGGGGATCTTAAGAAGATAATATTTCCCCAAAATACATAAAATAGGATTCAATATCTCTTCCATTGGGTACCTTGACATGGAAATAAAACCTTTGAAGGCCATTTCCATAACCAAAATACCATTTGCATCCACCAAGACCTCTAGCACCAGAACAATGTTGTGATCCATCCTAATTAATCACCATTGAAGATATGGAAAACACACATGCCCAATTAACCTAGAATATAATGTGTGTTTAAAGCCATGTCAAGCTAACGCCATGAATTATATTATTAAATAGGGCCAACTACCAACTCAATATAAATAATTAAGGCCATTATTTTATAATGCTCCTTCCCACGAGCCAATGGGATAGATTTAAAACTAATTAATTTTATAAGTGATATAATATGGAAAATAATTATGAATATTAACAACCAAATTTTATGAATGAGATCACATCAAAATATTCCCTTAGATCTATACCATAATTTGCTAAGAAGTCTACAACTAAAGTACCTTTCCTAAATCAATGTTTGCAATCCCATAAAAAGGCTATCTAGTCTTTCCCAAGATTTAACTAAAACGTTATCCAATTTTTAAGAGATTAGTGACATATTTTTTAGAGTAAAAATTAGGATTTGAGAATCTCATTCAATTGAAAGATTCTCAATTTTGTAATTCATCCTAGAGACAATTCTAATGAGAGAGCCATTACAATCCCTTATTATACAACCTACTCTAGAATCACCTAGATTACCTCTTGAGGATCCATCAAAAATCATTTTAAACCACCCCAGAGGAGGGGGATCCAAGAATTTTTATCCTTTATTATACTTTTAATTGAATTTAATTTTGACCCATTAACAAGAGGCTGAATAATGATCCTCCATTTGGCACACATTCTCATATCCCATGTTAGAAGATAAACATTTCTAAATTTAATCTGATTAGAAATGACCTCGAAGATAACAACGTCTAACTCTTTTAAAATTGAAGTAAGAGATCTATCCTTATCTTCAAAAATATATTGATTTCTTTACTTCAAAAATTTCCACACCAAAATAACTAAACTGACTCTCCAAAGTTTGAAAAGTGAATTTTTACAATCCCCAATTTGCCAAGAGGAAAATGTATTGATTAAAGAGTCCCAAACCAAAGTCCATTCAATCCTACATCATATCCATGCTAAAAACCAATAAATAAAGGGTCAATAATAAATTAGATGATTGATAGTTTCTTCCTTATATTTGTAAAGATACAATGAGAACAACCCATAAAATTGATTTTATCCAACCAATCCTGAGTAAGGATATGATTCTAAACCTATAACCAAGTGAAAACCCCTAGTTTTTAATGACCTATCTTATTTGATCATAATAATCACCCATGCCAATGCATCATTTGTTACCTTAGCCATATGATAACCAAGACTTAGTTTAATAATTATAATTTGGAAATTTATGTGTCCATTTGATCTATGATTTCAATGTAATGTAATGATATATTTATAAAAAGATGTAGGATGGTAAAGTAGTATATAGTAAACTAGATCCATAATGTTTTTAGATTTAATGTTGCTAAGATCAGAGTTGTCTAAAATTATTATTTTATTTTTTGGCATGTCCATAATCCAACTAAATAGCTAATTTGAAGGCATGGATACCATGTTTACTAGGTTGTATAAATTAAGCATTACATTATGTTAAGTGAATCAACATTTACCTTTAGATCTTAATGAGGTCAAGTGCATAAATTCCATTGATTAGACTTATTGATTGAAATAGTAATGGGATCAGTTGATATGGCTCAACTAGTTACATTCATCCATTTCAAATATGAAATGCCCTTTGATGGCAAACGTTACATATTATTGATAACGTTACAAATTTTATGAAAGTACAATAGATGAATATATTTAGCTTCTAGAAATAACCATTTCTCCTTTCATTTCAACTCTTTATTGTTACTATTTCTTGTCATCAATAACCCAGTTCCAACATTAAATAAAATGACATAGTGTTATAATTAAAGTCTTGTGTAATATTTGAAGGATTTCAATAACTAATATGGTGCTATTGCAACAAAAGGAAGAAATGGGATGGGATTGTGAAGCTTGATTTTATAAAAATCATAATAACAAGAATTACCACTCTCTAAATCATCACATAATACAATAGTGTTGATTTTAACTTAATAAACATTACAAGGTTGATTCTCAATTTATAAGAAAGCATAAAATCCTACCTAGTTTATATCAACATAGTAATAAGGTGGTAATGAAAGGTTTTATAATTCTCATAACCATAATACTAAGGATATTTTGTAAGGCTTCTTACCTGAGCTCAATCAAAATTTGATTGCAACTCAATTTTACCATTCACCTACATGCTCAAGTCACAAACACTCAAATTCATCATCAGTAGAGTTAGTCTCATAAATGAAGCACAGATTCCAAATTTACAAGTCCACTCAAGGTATCTCCTAGGAGATAACTTTAAGATACCCTTGAAGTTATTATAAGGCCTTTCAAAGTATTACCCAATAGTTCCTTCAAGGTGAATGAAAACTCCACTTGTGTGTATGTTGAAGGTATATCCTATGAGATAACTTCAACATCCCCTTGAATGTATGATAATTCCCTTTGAGGTATATCCTATGAGATGATTTCAAGGGCCTTGTAAAAGCTTCATGGATAACTTTAAGGTATATCCTAGGAGATACCTTGAAGGAAAAATCCACTGTAGTGCATGTTTGAAAGGCATCTCTTAGGAGATACCTAAAAAGTATTACAAGGTATTTCAAGTTATCACCCAACAATGATTTCAAGGTGAATGAAAATTCCACTCATGTGCATGTTAAAGGTATCTCCTAGGAGATACCTTCAATGTTCCCTTAAATTTATGACAACAAACTTTGAGGCATATCCTAGGAGATGCCTTTAAGGGGTTTGTAATACACTTGTGGGTAACTTGAAAGTATCTATTAAGAGATACCTTTAAGGACAAATCCATTATTTTTCATTTTTTAAAGGTATATCCAAAGAGATATCTTGAATTTATTAAAATTACCTTCAAATTATCACGTAATTATGCCTTCATGGTGAAGGAAAATTCCACTCATGTGCATGTTGAAGGTATCTCCTAGGAGATACATTCGACATCCCCTTAAATGTATGACAATTCCCTTCAAGGTATCTACTAGGAAATTCCTTCAAGGTCCTTGTAATACCTTCTTGGGTAACTTTAAGGTATCTCCTAAGAGATACCTTGAATGAGAAATCCACTCTAGTGCATTTCTAAAAGGTATTTCTTAAGAGACACTTTAAAGGTATCACAAGGCCTTTTAATTTATCATCCATCAGTGATTCAAGGTAACAAACTATTTTTCTCTCTAATTTACTCATTCTCACAAAAAACCCATGAGATTGGGTATTCCCTAAAGAGGGGGAGGTGGGGACAACTATGGAATTTGTTTCTCTATTCTAGGACTAATTTGGGATCATCCCACAACATAGATGTAGGTATTTGAATTCACAAATGGATTCTACATATATAGTCTCCAAGAGATGAACTATCACCACCAAAATTTCAATCTAATGTCTTACACATATGTCAAACATTGTAATGAAAATTTTAGTATTGTGATTATCATTTATAAATAAAAATAGGAAAGGGTATATCAGTTCCTAATAACAAACACAAAAGGGAGGGAAGGGTAAGTTAGAAAAGGGGAGCCTCCAGGTCTAAAAGGAACTCAATGCATTGGTCATTAAACCAAGTGACTCTACCATAGTTATACCACTATAGATCAAGTTTCACTAAAGTTATACCTCGAAGAACATACAATGGGAAGAGTTTGAGGGAATCAGGAGTATGTCTTCAATATGATCTCTCACTAATGATACAGTGGGAAGAGTTTGAGGGAATCAGGAGTATGTCTTCAATATGAGCTCTCACTAATGATGAGTACTAAGAGTTTATTTTCAAAAACACATAAACATTGTATGATAATTTATAGATTGACACACAAATTATCAGCACTACCAAAATGGAAATGAAATAACTCATATAGTGATTATAGTAGTAAAGTGTTAATCCAATTGACCTAAAATTAATAATCATTAAAACATGAAGATGAAAAAAATTGAAACACAAAATAGACCCTTTTGTATAAAATAGATATTATATTCAGTAAAAAAAATAAATGTTATTGCAATAATCAATATGGTTTTAGAAAATTCCACTCATGTGCATGTTAACAATATCTCTTAGGAGATACCTTCAACATATCCTTGAATATATGACATTACCCTTTAAGTTATCTCTTAAGATATACCTTCAAGGGCCTTATAATACCTTTGTGGGTAGCTGAAAGGTATCTCTTAGGAGATACCTTGAAGGATAAATCCAATCTTGTGCATGTTTTATAGGTATCTCCTAAGAGATACCTTGAAGTTATTACAAGGCCCTTCAAGTTATCACCCAATAGTTCCTTCAAGGTGAAGGAAAATTATGGTCATGTATATGTTGAAGGTATATCTTAGGTGATACCTTTAACTTCCCCTCAAATGGATGATAGTGCCTTTCGAGGTATCTCCTAGGAGATACTCTTGACTCTCAAATCAAGCACTTGTCAAAATAAGGTTGATTTGTATAAATAATTGGATTAGATCTAAAGTTTGGGACCTAAGGCTCTTTAAGTTAAATCTCTAGAGATGGGCCAAATTACCTTAAAAACTTAGTGCATTAGGTTTAATAATTTCATGTAGACCTAAACTACTTGGAATGAAAATACCTAAAGCTATTCTACACTCTTCTTCTAGGAAAAGGGAGAGAAAATAAACAAAAAATAATAAGATGTGATACACCAAAAGTTTATATATATTCCCTACGTACTATTAAACAATGCACTGAAGGATATAAAAATGAATTTTGTTGATGTGTATTTTATGCACACCCCCAAATCCTTTTATGAGGTAGCTTCTAAAATTTTAGGATCACTGAAGTAAATCACTCAAATTCATGAGTTACATGGTATTTAGTTTTATAACAACCTATTGGTGGAATAATGTGTTTAAGTAGTTTTTGTTTGTTCCTTTATAAAATAGACTACTAAAAACTCAAATTAAAATACATGGTTTTAAATCTTACTTATGATTTAGAATATTATGAACTATTGATCTAGAGAACACGGGAGATCCTTTTTGGATAGAAAGGACCACTTGCACACATGAGAAAAATAAAAAAAATATTTGATTAATATGATATGCTAGTGGGTTGCCTAGTACTAGACCAGTCCCAATAAGTGGTACACTTCCTAATAAGGATGTCAGCTAACTTTATGAAGTAATTAAGTAGATAACTAATAAGATAAAAATGATATTTTAAAAGATGCATATTATTCATAAGATAACTTGAAAAGAAAATGAATGTAGATTACCTAAGATAGATAGATATGGATTAACAAGATAAGTGAATATGGATGGATAAATTAAACAAGTATTTTTTAGTTTAACATAATTGGTATTTTTTAGTTTAACATAATTGATATATATATTCCTAAAAGGAATATGATTCTGATAGTGATTGATGTCGATCTGTTAGAATTGATGATGATTTGATGAAATCATTGATGATTCTATGATCAAAGCTGATTTTGATAGAATAATGACTAATACAGGACTTTAATGATGCCTTTTAGAGATGATCAAAATAATAAATTATGAAGGATGGAGCTTTACTATTTTAGGATTATGATATTCAATAATATTCATAATACATGAAAGATATATAATTTAAATTATGAGACATACATTTTACGATTAATGTTGATTATTTCACCATAAACATATAGAGAGATGGATTGTTGAAAATGAATTCACATTTGAAACATTGAAGATGATTATAATAGATTTTACGTTATTTATTCATATATTTTTTAGAGCGAAAACTTAGATGAGTAGGGTGCTGGTGTACAAAGATATTTTTAGTTTGTCCTAGGAGTTTTCATGCATTCCAATAATTAACCATGGGAGATGTTTGGTCGAGTATAAATAATTGACATAGATCTTAATGGATCAATGATGATTATGGGGATCATTTTTAATTCTTCCCATTTTACATAAAATTCACTCTAAGTTGGTTTTAACCATGCAACAAACTAGCTAAATAGAAGATTACGTTATTACATGGGTTTTGATTGCAAGTAGGTTGTTAAGGATAATGATTTACTTAGTTATAATGGATTTTTATTAGATACTTTAGGATTATGGGTAGTTAATATGGTATATATTAAATATTTGGAATATTTATAGTGAGTAATTGATTTTAAGGGTGGCTAGTAAAATATTAAAATGGGGTCATGGTGAAGTTTGACATGAGTGCACTACGTGCAAAGTTCTAGTGTCTACATAATGGTGATCGATATAGATTATTTATCACACATGGAATAATTATGAATGAAGCTATATCTAATTGGATTGGGTGGAAATATGATTATTCTAACTAAGGTGGGTGGGATATTGAAAAAATCCAAAAAAGAGGGAAGAGTAGGGTAGAAAAGAAGGCCTATAGTTAACCTGGGAAAAAACCCTTCAAAACCAACACTTGAACTTATGTAGGACAAGCAATTTAAACCAATATTTATTAAAATATTCTATAACACACTAGAACTAAAATATAGTGAAGATTTAAAGGACAAATAAAATATTATACTTAGACATGCAAAGTCAAAGGTTGCCTAATTGTTAGACTGCTATTACACATCTTCAAGAAGGATTATGATTACCATGAAAAATATATTCAAATCAACTATAACTTAAAACAATTGAATGCATTTGAAATGTATCATAACTCATACACAAAAAGAAGCACTACATTACTATAATGATGGAATGTCTCGAGTAATCCACATAATTGGGGAAGAATCAAGATTTGCACACAAATACAAAGTCAAGCATAATTCCTTTAAATTTCCTATTAGTTTGAACAGCCAAAATTATCCTCTCTTTGGGATCATTAGGTTAAATATATTTATAAGATTGGGATAGTAAATCCAAATATCTTCAAGAATCACCTAAAATTATAAGTCCAAAAATAGATCCATGGGCTCAAAATCATGAAAAAGATGCATGCACAATGGAAGTGTCTAAGTTTAGACTCTCTAGATAAAATATAATATGTATGTATAATAAATATATTAAGAACTATAGTTACACCTTAAATATACATGCACATATATAATAACTTAAAATCATGGTGTTGATGTGACACCACTATTTGGATGAGTTGAAGATGAAACTAAAATTTTCCATAAGAGTAACTATAGGTGAGATGAACATAAAAAATGTGGGAGGTTGTATTATTATAAACCCAAAAGATAGAGAGTCCTAAGATATTGTAAGAAAACTTATATCTAGTTGAGAAAGTGAAACTAAAGATGAATCTTTATCTTTTTCTTTAAGTTGCTCTAATAATACACCCCTACCTCAATTTCTTTCTTTACAATATCAAAATTAATTAAGGAAGGTTTAATAATTATACGTTCTTTAGGCATTATCCTACCTTGATTTTCTTACAAGATCTTAAATTCAATTATTAAGTCTTTAGACTTAGTTCTATGTTCTTAACAAACATTATTAGCTATAAAACCTCTTCATTAGTTCTGTAGATGGTTTCCTCTACCTCCTTAAAAGTGTCTGATATAACATGAAGGAGGTTCCAAAAATTAATTTTGTTAACCAACTTGCTAGTAGGAGTAACCACCTGAGTGATCCTAATATTTACTAAAATTTCTAGGGCCTCAGCCTTTTATTTGGTAAAGAGTCCCAACAATGTATTAATCTAATTATGCCAATAGAGAGAGGCATCTCTTTTAGCAATGGAATAATTTAATAACCAAGCCACATCCATACCAAACATTAATTTATAATGGTTAAAATAATTGGTCCTTGAACACAAAACCAATAAACTAAACCTCTTTTTTAATTATTTCAACTAGTGCTATAACTTGGTGGTGTTTACCCGATTAGGTTAGGTAACTACTCCATATGAATGCATAACATATAAAATATTGTATCACTTATTGACTACACTTTACACATAAACAATAATTTCCTAAGGGCCTAGGTGATTTGCATTTGTTTCTACCTTCTCAAAGACTCATTACTTTGGTGTATTTCATTCAAGGCTGCTCCTATGGAATTAGCATAACCATTGAAGTTCTCAATATATTCTTTAGGGTCCCCTAGGTTCTTCTTTGATTTCTTTGTAAGAAGAAAAATATTCTCTCTCTACTCAAAATCCATGTCCTCACCTATACCAAGGTACACTACCTTCCTCTTCATCACCCTGTTAATTATCCAACTCTTTTTATTAATCTTAGTGGAGACTATGGGAAATTTGGTTAAAATTATATTTCACCTTTCATCCTTGGCTTCCTGCATCTCTTTCACCCATTGGGGAACTATGATAACCCATGTTAATTCAATAGGAGTTGGGCATTGAGATGAATAAAGTGGAGCCATATGGGGGTGTGTAATTAATGGAGGCACTATTGAAGTATTAATATGAGTGGGAAATAAGAGAGGTTGGTGGATAATTCTCTCCCTTAGAGATGACTCTCTCCTTGGCATGACCTCAATTATATACCTAACTAATCCAAGGGTTATATCCAATGTCATTTTGGCCAAGGATACTGGTGAGGCATGTGGGATGGGCACTCCTTTTTGATCTAACTTTATTTTTGAAATGGATGGGCTCAGATGATCAAAAATAGACATAGTTACCTAGTCTTCAAAATGGACCCTCTTCTCTGGGGTCTTTATCAACTGATGGGAAGAATTGATGAATCCTTAGGATAAATAAATACAAAACCTTGAGATATATAAAAAATTAAACATATAAATGGGATTTCAATATTGATAGATGTTGAAATACTATAAGAGACTACCTCATCAATTCTTTGGCTTGGTTGTTTTGTGAGGACTTATTGATCTCATAGACTCAAGGCTTTGGATTTCTCCAAATCTATCTCTTCACCATCTGGATGAGACCCTTAAATATTTTATTGATGTTTTTATTTTATTTCCTTAAAATCAACTTCTTCATATTCATCCTACTAGTAATTAACCAATGCTACTAGTTATGTTTCTTCTTCCATAATAAACTCTACCTGAGTTTCCCCTTCCTTTTATTTTCCCTCTCAAAAGACTCCTCAATATTAGATAGACTAATAGATGGTATTTATTCCAAATATTTGCTCTTATTAATAGTAGGAGAATCCTTGGGCTTCCTATGGTGGTTGAAGATGGGGGGAGGGGAAGGTGACATAGCTAAAGGAATAAAAATGGTGGGTGGAATCACAAGAGATGGTGGTGAAGGCATGGTAAAAATTGTTGTGGAGGTGGGTTGAAAAGTGTTTGAAGGTGAACTAGTAGAGGCACCTTGAGTAAATGTTTCCTCACCAATGGATCTAGGTGATGAAGGGATAACTATCGTAGATGGGGGAGAATTAGGAATAGTTGGAATGGAAAATAAATAAGCTTAAAATAAATATAGAATAATCACTTGGATCATAGTTATTAAGGGGGGAAAGGAGTCATGACAAAAATTCTCTTCCTTTCTTTCCCTAGTGAAGATGCTAACTTATATCTTATAGTTGATGTGCCTAAAACTTAGGTGTTAGGAGATGTATCAAGGAAGGGACCTAGGGACTTATAAGACCCCTTATAATATCACTTCTAAGTTGAGGATTATATTTCATTTTGAAACTAGAGTTAGTTGGCCATTGGTATGTAGGATCTTCTAGAGTAGGAGGTTGATCATGTTGCTGAGAGACATGAGGCTGGGATGGTGGCCATTAGTGATTTTATGCCCTCTTACATTCTTCCTAAGTGGCATGAGTTTTATAATATAATGCTTCAACCCATTCCATGGATATTGACTTATCCTTCATATTCTTTCATATGAGCTAATCATCAGGCACATTATAGAAGATATAATCATGGTCATACTCATCATGCCCATAAGAAACATGCACCTTCTTCTTTTCTTAAATCCATTGAAGGTATCCTCTAACCCTTTTTCTTAGATCTAATTATTTTAATGGTACTAATTTCAAATTGTAATAAGCCTTGATTTTATTGGCCTAGTTGATATTTGATCTGATCAATACTACATTTGGTTGGTACTCATGGAAGTTTTAAAATGATAAGCTAAATGCTTCTAACCTATTTACTCTTCAATACTACTACAAACTTGAAAATTTATTTATTTTTCTAAAATCTTATCCATAACATGGTGTGGTATCCATAAGGGAGAAGTCCTTATCCCTTAAATCCAAATGATAGTAATATCTAGATAGAAATAATAGTCTCCCCATTTATGGATTGTCCTCAAAATACACTCAAACAATATAGGAATAGACTTCCCATGGATTTTATGATATATCTAAGGGTAAACATCATTTTAGACCCTTTTAATTTTATATCTATATCCATGAATAAATATAAAATAATGATCTTCACCAATTCTATTAGCCATATATTCTTTTGAGGGTTGCCACAACTCACCATACCTTTTGTAAATAGTTTTCATAACATCCTAAACCAAATATGAAATCATGTAAAAACTACCATCTAAATACCTTTGGTTTGGAAAGAACATTTGGGACTTCAATATAGCACAAATAATTTTTCCCAATACAACTAATTGATCAGAGGTTAACAAAATGTCCAACAATAAAATGGACTCAACCTGAACATATGAAATACTCAAAAATACATATAGTATATTCAATATAGCCATTGTTATCTTTACCCTAGGTCTAAATTTAATGATGTAATTAGATGTAATGTTTCATTCTCAATTCAATTTCTAGCCGTCAATAAGCCACTCTTTCAATTTCCCCTCTATCATATTTTGTTCAATCCAATCATTACTCAAGTTTTAATTATAGGCTATTTTAGGGGCAAGTAGTCTAAGATAACTCTCAAAATACCTACCCATTATGTACACAACCACTTTCTTATGTTTACTAATATATAATCAATCACCAAAAATAGTGCCATTGAAAAACAAATCTATGAGAAGGTATATGCATGCAATTACATTTGGTTTTATAGCTTATTGATGAAGAACCTATGCCTTAATATGTAACAAATCATTAATGTACTCATTTTAGGCTAGTGTAATTATATCATGAGCCAAGTATGACATTACTGATTCTACGTAGTCCCATAGTGAAGAATAATTATGGAATTTGAAATCTAAAGCACTTCTATTGAACACTGTATTAGTGTACTTAGTCATACTAGCAAAAGCATATAGATAAGGGACATTGGATTTTATAGAAGTTGACACCATTGATGAATTGGATGTATGCATCTTGTTTTATCAAAAAGACTAGTTTAAATTCATAAACACATCTGAGTACTTAGGGATTTTGAACATATGATAGATCGAAGATGTAGTATTTACTTGAGAATAATGAATAAGTGAATTCCCTTTTATGTATATTTTTCATATATCATTCATAGGCTTAGAAAATTGAATATATTTGTGTTTCATTAATAGAGATAATGAAATTTTGGTTCAAATGCTCATTTCATTATGAAAAATGCTAGTAATATTTAGTGGGTTCAATTACTTATCATATGTAAAACCTTCATTAAGTTTGATTTTTTAGTCATAAACTTAGATACAACTATTAATGATGATTATCACATACTTGGCATCGATTCCTCTAGATGATGATAGGTGTCAACTCCTATTTAATATATAGATTCATACCTTTCACTATGATTGAATCTTTCATGGTTGTGATTTGATGATATCACATCATGTGGTGGTATTTTAGAGGTCCCAAGATAATGGTATCTTGGGGAATTAGACCACACACCAAATAACTATTAAATCTTTCATGATCCTATTTTAATGAAAGGATGCCAACTATCATTTATTTAGGGATCTAGGATCACTATAATATGAGGTACAAATCCTTTTAACTTTAAACCTTGTTGATGAACTAATAAATTTTTTGTGTCTCCATTCCATTGAGGGAGTCCAACATGGTAGGTCTATGGAGCATGGAAGTGCATAACACTTAAAACCTCTGCTTTGTCTCAAAAAATCTATTTTAAGAACCCTATGCTTCTAGCCAACTTAGAAGTGCCTTTAAGGTGAATGCAAATTCCACTCATGTGCATGTTGAAGGTATCTCTTGTGAGATAACTTCAATGTCCCCTTGAATGTATTATGACACCCTTTGAGGGATCTCCTAGGAGATCCCTTCAAGGGACTTATAATAGCTACATGGGTAAATTAAAGGTATCTCTTAGGATATACTTTGAATCCACTATTGTACAAATTTTAAAGGTATCTCCTAGGAGAGACCTTGAAGGAACCTTTAAAGGTATTAAAAGGCCCTTTCAGGTATCATCCAATAGTGCTTTCTAGGTATCATGTTGAAGGTATCTCCTATGAGAGACGTTCAATATCCCCTTGAATGTATGGTAATTCCCTTCAAGGTATCTTCCATGATCCCATTTTAGTGAAGGGATGCCAAGTGTCATACTTCCAAGGGTTTGAGAGTATAAAAATATGGGGTGAAAAGACTGTTAGCTTGATTAAAGAATGTCTAAAACCTTCATAATACCTTCATGGGTAACTTAAAGGTATCTACTAGTAGATAAATTGAATGTAACCTTGAAGGTATTACAAGGCCCTTCATGTAGTGCCTTCAAGGTGACGAAAAAATCCACTAGTGTACATGTTAAAGGTAACTATTGGGAGATACATTCAATGTCCCCTTGAATGTATGAACATTTACAATGCCCTTTGAGGTATCTCCTAGGATATTCCTTCATAGGTAACTTTAAGGTATCTCTTAGGAGATAACTTCAAGGAAAAATTCATTCTTTTTCATGTTTGGAAGGTGTCTTCTAGGAGATATCTTGAAAGTACCTATTGATAGGTATTTTGAAACCTCATCTTAGACCCCATAAGTTGAATATTTGAAACATACTTTATCCTCTTATTTCTCCTTCAAAATAATTGTTTGCAGATTCTTTTTCCTATTAGTTTATATTGGCTAGGTTTTTTGTTTCCTTATAATCCTTGACACATTTTATACATGTATTTAAAATGTCCTCCACTTTCCTCTAGTTAGTCCTACTTTGGCTACGATATTCCTTCCTGGGACTTGTCATAAATTAAATGGGACAATAAGGGTATCTCCGTGGAGATAATCTAAACATGTTTATCAGTAAAAGGATATTTTAGTAGTGACTATTTTTTAAAATTACATCTAAATCACTGAGTCAGAACCCTAAGTAAGTATGGTGTTATAATTTTATGATATGCTTAGTAAGTCAACCTTTAGGTAATCCCCTTTGAATGATTTTTTCATATATCTCTCTATATAATCTATTTTTAGTTTAGTCATATAGTTTTAGATTATTTATAAGTTAGTGTATATATTATGAAGATTTAATATGTGTTTTATATTGTAGATTATAATTCACATTTGTTAGTATACAAATAATCAATAGTTAATCATAAATAATTTTCTAAGTGATACAATATTTAAATTATATTTTACAAAATATCAATATTTAAATCATTTCAATTGCTTTGTAGAATGTCTTCAAATGAGAAAGAAATTCCCACACTTAAAAGGCAGAAGAAGGCATTAATATATTTTTTTGGATATAGTTCCATTTAAAATACTAAAATTAAAATTAAATCCACATCAACATATTTCATTTTATGGTGGTGACAAACATTCTCTTGTTGATTGGTATTCTGAGTTGTTTAGTTTGACATGAAGATATTTATTTGTTTAGTACTATATATTGAAAAACAATTCTCAAATTAGAACAATCCTTACTTGTGATAAGGATGAAATTGAAGATGCCATTCAATTCCAACTAGAATTATGGAATAGAGAATAAGGCATTATCCATCATTCTACAACTAATTTCAATAAATCTACACCCAAAAAAATAGAATTTATAGAAATGAATGTTTCTCCTACTTGTAAAATATTTGTGTTTCATTTGAATAACTATGACAAATTTGAAATATATGGGTTGATAGATAGAGATAATTTTTTCCTTACAATACAGAATATGTTGAAATAAAAATATGAAAAAGGGTCACTAACTTCTACTTGCCACCATGCAAATGTGCATTAGAGATACCCTACAATCATGATAAAAAAAATATTGAAAAAAAAGAAAAGCAAGGGCAACATATTTTTATGCAAATTTGAAAATAGCTATAAATTACTCAAAGTAGTGGAAAAATATAAGATTAAACAAAAGGTTGACACACTTTTATTGGCATAAAATTTTAATTAGATACATAGTGAATTCTCTACATGGTATATTTATTGAGCATAGGATAATACTGAGAGGGTGGGGGGGGGCGAATCAGTATTATATATATATATATATAACTTCATCACTTATTCCAATTAATATATTCAAAGCAATCAAATCACAATACAAGATAGAATAATGTAAAGTGACACCAGATATACATGGAAACTATTTCAAGAGAAAACCACAGAGAAATCTTTCTCAATATAAATATTCATAGGCACCAAACTAATAGATCACCAAACCCAAATAAAATTTTGTAGTCACAAACCTATAGGATCACTAACCCATTTTATCTAGAAAAAAATTAGAAAGAGACACCAATCTCTTCAAAATGAAGGCACCAACCTTCTCACAAAAAACACTATTCTATCTCTAATTTGTTGCTAACACAACATATGATAGAACACTACTTTATCTCCTTTTGATTTGATCTAAAATTGAGTGTTTTTAGTGATATGATATACCTTATACTTTCTTGTTTTCATTTTTAATATTCTCACAAGATTCTAATTTTAAATGGATTCTTTTATTTCTTCCACTTTTGAACTTACAAATTTTCCACTCACTATGCACTTATTTATAACCCACAAAAATACATAAATTAAGTCTATGACTCTTCAAATGAAAGGTTCATTTGAATCTTCATAAATCCTCCAAATCAGGTTGACCAAGGTTGGGGACCATTTTATCTTTAAAAACTACCTTAAATTGTTTTTTGTAATTATCTCTTTAAGCCCGTTAAACATAGTCAATTTATGTTTGATTCCACACAAAGATATGACCATTATTTGTATGATTAATTACCTCAATCAAATTAGATATTATTTATTTAATAATTTTTATATAAAAATACTTTTCCATCAATTATATTCATGATTACCCTTTGACATCAATCACAATATTTCCAACAATCACCCCATTTGCCATTGATGGTAACCACACATTGAATTTGCTTCCCCTTGATGTACTATTTCTTATATTAGAGATATTCTTTTCTATATCTCCCCCTTTTTGTGACTCCATATTTTTTCACTTCTCCACCTTTGACATCAATGGCAAAGGGACTACCCAAGAGATAGATAATGTAATGCTTATCTCCCCCTTAATCAATACTTCCCTTTATTAGTAGGAAATAAAAAGAGATTACTCCCAACTTCTCACGTAGGTATTCAAATGTGTCCTTTGGAAGTGGCTTGGTAAAAATGTTTACTATCTGCTCTGTGGTGGAAATATATTCCAATTTTACTCGCTATACTTTAACTTTCTCTCTCAAGAAATGGTATCTAATTATCATGTTCATTTTTTAGAATACATCACTAGATTCTTTGAGATGCAGATATCATTGATATTGTCACAATATATTAAAATTGGATGATCATATTCTACCTTGATGTCTTTAAGGGTCTATTTCATCCAAATAATCTAAGTGAAATATAATTCTACCATTATGTACTCTACCTCTATTGTGGATAAGGAAACTAAAATATGCTTTTTACTTAGCCAAGACACTAGGCTATCTCCAAGGAAAAATACTCATGTGCTTATGATTTTTCTATCATCTAGGCATCCTTCACAGTCTAATTCTATATATAATACCAAAGTTAAATCCTTCCCTATAGGATACCATAATCCATAGTCTAGTGTTCCCTTTAGATATCTAAATATCTACTTTAGCACTCACACGTGTTTCTTTAGGAACTACCTGATAGTGTGCTACCATGCCCACTAGTTTCATGATATCTAGCTTGGATGCCATTATGTACAAAATATTTCCAATCATTTATATATAGAGGGGATGATCTACATTTTATGATTCATCATCCTTACTCAAATTATTTCTTGTAGCCATAAGTATGCCAATCAGTGCTCAATTTTCTATTCCAAATTTCTTTAACATTTCTTTGGCATACTTGGTCTGGGAGATCAATATTCCTTTACTAGATTGAGATATGTGAAATACAAGAAATAATGATAGTTCACCAAGAATGGAAATCTAAAATTACTTCTGCATGTTTCGATGAATCCTTTGGATAGCTTCTCACTATCTCCTCTAAAGATTATATCATCAACATAAAATACAATAATTAACTGATGCTCACCTTTAGTTTTGACGTAAAAAGTACTATCGATAAATAATCTCTTGAATCCTTGGTCTTGTAGATACTTTTCAAGTCTTGAGTACTAATTTTTGGGGTCTTGATTTAATCCATATAAGGCTTTCTTCAATTTTCATACATATTTGCTATCTTCTAATATAAGGAATCCTTCTAGCTACATGATGTATACCTCTTCTTCTAATTTACCATTCAAAAAAGAAGATTTTTCATCCATTTGATATACCTTGAAGTTATTGAAAGCATCCTAGGCAAGAAACATGCTAATTACCTCTAATCTTACCATAGGAGTGAAATTTTCTTCAAAGTCAATACCTTCAATTTGAGCATATCTTTTGCATTCCAATTGAGCCTTATTTCACATTACTTGACCATCATCATTTAGTTTATTCTTGTATACCCATTTAGTGTTGATCACATTCTAATCCTTTAGTTTGGGTACCAGCGCCCACGCCTCATTATTCTCAATTTGGTTTATCTCTTCTTCCATTACTTTTACCCAATGTTCATCATGACTATCTTCTAAAAAAATATTAGGTTGTATTTTAAATAAAAAATAAAATTTTACTTATTCAGAATTTATTAAAATCCTTCTTTTGGTATTTACTCTAATATCTATATTACTAATAATTTAGCTTTCAACATGGTTCTTCTGAATGAAATGAGATAGTGCCTTGGTGTCATTCCATTCATCTTCATCCATCTTCTCTACTTCAACATCTTCTTCTTCTTCAATGATATTTGGTTTGTCTAATGGATCACTTACCTTTTAAGTTTTAGTTTATTCTACTCCAACATTGACACTTTATATAATAGTTTGCATTCTCTTGTTGTAGCATTTATAGGCCTTGATTTTGGTGGAATATCTTTGAAAAATTCCTTCATCAGCTCTTGAGTCAAATTTCCCCAAATCATCTTTGATCCTCTTAATAAAACACTTCTAAATACTTTGAAATATTTGATAGAATCTATTCTTTCCTTTGATAACTCATATGGGGTCTTGCAATTTTTGAATCTAATCTACCCTCTATTTAGGATATATACAACTGTGTGAACTGCTTCTCTCTAATATTTTTTTGATAACTTATATTCTTTCAACATTGTCCTAGCCATTTGTTAGACAATCTTGTTTTTTCATTCTACTACATTGTTCTACTATGGGGTTCTTGTAGTTGAGAACTATCATTTTATCCTATGGTCTTGAAAATACTCAATGATTTCATTTGACATGAACTCACCTCCTTTATCTTACCTTAAGCATTTGATCCTTAAACCTATTTCATTTTTAATTAATTCTTTAAATGATTTGAATTTGATAAAGGCCTTAGAATTTTCTTTGAGAAATGCAACCCATGTCATTATAGTGTAATCATCAATTAGTAGCATAAAATACCTCTCACCTTGTATACATTACATTCTGGTGGGTCCACATAGATCTATATGAATGAGTTATAATTTCATCATGGTGGAATATTCCTTCATTCTGAATCTTGTCCTAGTCTACTTCCCATTCTAGCATTACTTGCAAAGCGTGCATGATGGCTTTGTTATCTTTAGAATGTCCCTTATAGCTTGGTTCTTGTTAATATTCATAAGGTTATAAAAATTTATATGGCCCATTCTTATTTGTCATATCCAACTTTCTTCAACTTGACTTAGACAACACTTCTCTCCTTTGATTTCTATAAGCATGTATGATTTTTTGTTGTCCTATGAGCATCTAGAATTAGCTCTCTTGTGTCACTTTTTCTGATCTCATAACCTTCAACAAATAACTTGAATGATTTTCCTTGATCACACATTTGTCTCACACTTAGAATATTTTACTTTAACCCGTACACATATAACACAATATTTGTTTTGGTTATTCTATTATCGAGTCTAGGCATACCTTTTCTTGTTATCCTGGTTATAGTGTTGTCTCTAAACTTCACTATTCCTTCATTGACATTTTTTAATGAGATAAATTTTCTTTTATCTCCATTCATGTGTCTTGAATATCCACTATCAATTAAATATTGTTGTCCTTCATCTCTAGCATGGAATGCTATTTAGTGGATCATAGATTCTTCTTGCTTCTTCTTCAAAGTATTTATTGGTTCTCTTTTCTATATCACTAGAGCCTTGAACTTCTAATCTTGTATTATAGATTCAAAAAAACTTCTACAATAGCATTTTATTGCCTATAGTTATTTTACTTGTAACATACTATATTTTCTTCATCAAAGTTTGATAGGGGAGAAAATAAATTGTAGCTTCTGTTCAAAGCTCCTGACTTTAATATCCTTGGCTCTCTTTCTAAAATCTAATTTATTATGAGAAAAATGATTGAAGTAATAACAATATCCATCAAAATAATTACCAAACCTGGTTTTATTTACATATATTAGAGAAAATGGTCTCCTAAAGTTTTGTTTTCCTTTGCTTTCTTTATTGATAGAGCTTGTTTTTGTATTCTATCTTTCTTCCTTCATGGTCTCCTTTTTCATAGGTTCCTTAAGAATTTCAACATAGATCTTAATTTTCTATTTTTATTTATCATACCCAATACTTGACTTCATAGATGGTAATATTTAACTCTCTAGAATGTTATTCAAAACTTGGGTTATTTTCTTAGATTTCAAGTCACTTGCTATTTTAGAATTCACCTTTTCTAGATCTATTTTCAAAGCAATAATTTCAGATTCATACCTTTCAAAATCTTCTCCTTTCCTATTTAGCTGATCCATTAGATCTTATTAAATTTTATTTGCTTATTCAATTTGGAATTTTAGATCAATAATAATCTTCATTGATTCCTCAAGACCTTGTGATATTCTAGTTTCTGAGTCCTGACTCTGTTTTTCATATTTATAAATTAGAAGCTTTTGTTTCATGTTCTTTTTCTTAAGATATTTTATCTCTCCTAAGGCACATATAAGCTCTTCTTCAAGATTTACCTCACCTTCATCTTATTCTTCCTCCAAGTTATTTCTGATTGTGGAAGCATTGTCTTCTATGGTCATAAACAATGTTTCCTCATCATCATTGTCAAAATCACTAGCTTCACATTCCTTAGATGAGTTATAGTTCCTCCTAGAGTATAAGTTTTTCATTTTTTTCTCAAATCTCTTCTTGTATTTATTTTTTTGAATTCCTTCTTAAATTTTGGTTTACTTTCCTCTTCATCACTATTATATTTATCTAGGAACTTAGTTACAAAATGACCAATCTTACCATAATTACAATATTTGAATGGTAACTTACCTTTATATTTGCTTGAGAATTTCTTTAGATTTTGAATGAATAGAGATCCTTTTCATCTTCTTCATTGCTTGAGCTATCACTTGGCTTAGGTTCCTTCACTTTCTCCTCTTCTAGTCTTTTATATTCAATCTTCATTTCATATGCTATGAGTATTATATGCAACTCATACATATTTGATTTATCTACATCTTTCATTTATTTAACAATAGATACTTTTGCATCAAACCTCAACAGCAAGGATCTCAACACCTTTTGGATGATTGTAGACTCTTCCATGGTTTCTCTAAGTCTTCAAATAATATTTACTATTTCATCATCTTGGATCAAGTATCTTGTAATGTTCTCTTCTTCCTTCATCTTTAAATTATCAAATTATCTCCTATGAGTTTGGAGTTTTTCTTGTCTTACCTTGCTATTACCCTCATAGAAAATTTTAAGGTTTTCCCAGATCTCTCTTGAAAAATCACATTGCATGACTTTTACTAATTTTGATTCTGAAAGGCTGCATAGGATGGCATTCATTAATTTCTAATTATTCCTACTATCCTTCTTTCTAATAGTATCTGTTGGTGGAATTTGTGGTGTTTGGTACCTGGTTACTACTAATTTCCAAATATTGAACATAAGAGCCATTAGATATGTATTAAATCTTATGCTATATAAGGTATAATTTTTACATAAAATAATAGTGCCTTGTTAGTGGAAAATCCATTCTAAACTTGTGATCCAACCATTTGTATGATCTACCTTCAAGTGGTTAAGTTATATTTGAAGGAACCCACTCTAATACCAATTGTTGCACACATACTAATACTAAGAGGGGGTGAATAAATATTATTTATTATTTTATTTTATAACACTTAATCATTTATTCTAATTAAAATATTCAAAGCAATCAAATCACAATAAAATATAATGCAATGAATAGTGACACCAAATTTACATGGAAACCCTTTCAGGAGAAAAACATAGAGAAATATTTATCAATATAAATATTTTTAGGCACCAACCTACTACATCAACAACCTAAAATATAATTTTATAGGCACCAACCTATAGGAGCACCAACCCCTTTTATTGAGTACTAACTCAACAAGAGACACCAATCTCTTCAAAATGAAGGCATCGACCTTCTCATAAGAACCACTTTTCTATATTTTATTTTTTGCTAACACAATGGATGATAGAACATTCCAGTATCTATTTTTGATTTGATCTACACTTGACTGTTTTCACTACTATGCTTTATCTTATACTTGATAGTTTTTTCTTTCAATATTCTCACAAAATTCTACTTTCAAATATTTCTACTCTACTTTTATTTATTCCACTTTCAAACTTACATATTTTCCACTCATTATGCACTTATTTATAACTCATAAAAAGCCACAAATTAAGGTTTTGACTCTTTAAATGAAAAGGTTCATTTGAATTGTCACAACTCCTCCAAATCAAGTTAGCCAAGGTTGGGGACAATTTTAGCCTTAAAAATTGCCTTGAAACCTTTTTCATAATTATTCTTTAATCCTGCTAGACATAGTCAATTTATCTTCGATTCAATGCAAATATATGATCATTATTTTCATGATTAATTACCTCAATCAAATTAAATAGTCTTTCAGATGAGGAATACGATTCACCATCATTGAGAAAAAATATTATGTTAGAAGGGTAATATTTCTAAAAACAGTTACTATGTTCCATATTTCTCAAAAAATATGTAACCAATATAATAAATAAAATGAAGTAATTTATAAGGCTTCAATTGTAAAAAGAGTTTGATCTACACATGAATTTATCCAACTGAGAGGTTGGAATAATATTGAAATAGGGGAAGAAAAGATAAAAGAAATACATGAACAAGATAGACACTTTTTCACACAAATGAACTACTCATCACAACAACTATAGGTGATAACATTCCATATTTTAATGGAACAACTCATTTAGAATTATTTTGATAAGGAATTTGATTTGTTTTAAAGAGGTACTTTACTTGGTTTAGATAAACAAGATTTAAATATGATTGGTATAACACTATGTATAAATACTTAAGGTCTTTCAGACAAATAAAAAGTAGAATTAATATATTTATTGTAAAAAGGGTCTATTTCCTTCTTGAAAACACTTGGTTGAAATAACAAGGACACTTGGTGCAAAAATGTGAAGCTAGAAAGTAACATATTATGAAAAAATGTAGATTATTTCACCAAACATGATTTGACACTTCTAGTAGAAAAAAAAATCACACTTGAAGAAGTAATTAAGCATTATACAATTTTTGTAAAATTTTTTGATGATTTGTGTGTCTTAAACAAAAGTATATAAAAAAATAAAAAAATTGGCAAGCATTACTAGATTCAATAATCATATTGGAAAATTATATAGATAGTGATGGAGGTCAACTTACTAAGATAGATAATATAAAAATTAACTACCATTATGGATCCCCACGTCTTTGTCCATCTATTTTATAAGATTTTAGTGCAATATTCATTGTTGGTGTGAATGTTGATTTGATAATTATTGATATTTTTATTGTCATTGAAGATTTCAAGGAAGAACATCTTCATATATTTATTTAAGCATTGATTTATAAATTTATATTGGGGTTTTAATGTATTCATCATTAAAAAACTTGACTATTTTTCTAGCATTTATAACTCTCCTAAAAATTTGGGTGTTGGTCATTTCTATTATATGCAAAAATACAAGTGTCATATTTGGGGTCTGGATAGTGATGGATTCAACTTGAATCATATTACAAGTATCAATTTTCTCAAGATTTCACTAATTTTTATCTTGAAGTTTTCATCATCCATTCACAAGAAAGTAAATTAGAAGAAGGTGTTGACATCAATAAACATATACCAATATTTGAAATGATTATTTTACAAAAAATAGGAAGGCCATTCATAAATGAATTAGATAACTTGTTTTAAGAGAGAATTGTCTCTACTTTCAATAATTCAGATACATATGATGTGCTAGGGGTATATGCGAGAGCTGGATTGGTGTGTTCTTGTATGTAAATACAAAATAATTTATCTTGCATTATAGAAACTGAATAATAAACAATTTTAAATGTTCAATTTTAAAATTGTTTGACAAATTCATGTCAATTAATACCATAACTACCACTTCAATCATTACCAAGTGCATAAATTTTTTAATTTATTTTATAATCAGACTCTATTTTTTGAATAAAACATCTTAAAAATCTTTCAGTGTGTATGATTTATTTTTAAAAATTAACAACTTAGCAACATTCCAGTGTGTAGCACTAATGGTATTGGATGAAAGTGAATAAAGGATAATAATAATAAAAAATCAAATCATTGAACATGAAAAACTGCATGTTGAATAAGGTTGGATAAGATCATGCATATTTTTATAATTATAGAATTTTTTATTTATCAATTATTTAGAAAACTAATAATATATATATTTTTAATCTATTTATGTCTTAAATAAAATTGTTCACAACATAGATCTAAAAATTTGTGTCTCCAAAAAAAGAACCCAAGACATAGCTCTATAGCTCGATGCCTCCATGAAAATAACACAATGTACAACTATCCAACATGAAATTTAAAAAAATATACATATCAAATAAAATGATGATTATAATTTCTAGTTACTACATTATATAATACCTTGTAGGGAATAAAGAAAAAAAGGTTCAATGAAAGAGTGCAATTTTACAAACTATAAAAAGATAAGAAAAGGTGAAAAACCCATTTCAATGAATGTGTAATTATACAATAATATATAAATTATATTTATTTATTTAAACACATTACAATTGAATTTTTATTTATTGATAGGAGAGTGTAGAAGATAATAAAATATAGTGCATCAGCTTGAGATTTAGAAGAGTAGGTTTATTTTATTATTATGTCAACATGAACATGGTTGTATTTACCCATTTAAATGTTGACTTTACATAGTTTAAAATAACTCAATATGTGTTATACTATGTTTTGAAGACAATAAATTTTTATGTCGAGTATACATGATCTTTATAGATATAAAAATGAATTATTTGAATGGATATAAATATTCTACTTGTGAGAAATTTTATGAAGAATAGATTTTTTATTAAGAATATTTTGATGAAAAAGGGTATATATATATATATATATATATATATATATATATATATATATATATATAAATATAATTAGTTACATCTATTTTAAAAAATAAATAAGAAGTGTTATTTATGGTCAGGTCATAAGGATTCATTATAAACATGTATATGCACATGTATGTTAAAAAATAGCAATAGAAATGATATATCTATGTATAATGAATAGCTAAATATGAATGACCATGTATATATTTTTGTATATGCTTATATAAATCTTTCTAATATTTAAGGAAATGTAAATAAAAAATACATCAAATGAAATGAAATGTATTTATATGTTATAATATAAAATGCAAATCAAAAGTGCATCAATGATCAATCTAACATTTAAAACATTTTCTTAGAAAATTTCTATGTTATATTTTTTGTAATATAATATTGTTAATAAATGATTTCTTCCTTTTTTAACAAATTTTAGACATCTTAAAGAAGGAGCTAAAACTGACTTATAAAAAACTATTGATTTCAGGGTTGATGATTTATTATTTGTTGTGCATAAAAAAAAAAGAAATGCAAATGAATGTTACAAGAAGAAAATAAGATTATATAATAGAAAATGTATCATATTACATTCAAGATCATTCTCAATAAATTTTGATGGTGGCACTATTGTATTTTATTAATGTTGGCCTTTGGTTAATGATAGAGCGTAATCATTTGAGGCTACTCCTTCAAGCCATGGGTAACATGAGTTCAAATTTCAAGTTTATTTGGGAGAAAAAATAATCTAAGCTCTTCAATAAAAATATAAATAAATTGGATGAATTTATTTTTAAAGAAATCTTTCGAGATGATCTTTCAATTACCAACATAGTGTTCATTTCATTGATTGTAATTCCTAAAATTATATTAAAAAATAAAAATTATAAATGAGTTATGTTATGACAAGTAGATATAATGGAAATGGAAGTCAGAAAGACAAAAATGATTGGAGAATAAAAATGACATCTATCATCACATTCTTGGGAGAAACCAAAAAAAAACATGCCAATAAGTGTGAAACATTGTTTAAAAGGATGTAATTTCACCATATGATTATTTAAAGTGTATTTATTGATTATAAACTATAATTTTAGTAACATTATAATCAATTTCATACAAGTCAATTATAAATTATTCCAAATGTAATCCATTTTTTTTTCAAATCTATGGATTTTAATTTAGTAATACTTTCGAGTCTCATTTCATGCATTTTGATTTATAGTTGGAGATATCTTGAAAGGATTAAATTGGTTCCAATTTTTAAATCTAATACCCTTGGAAGTGGATGCTCAATAATTTTATATTTAAATTACCTAAATTGATCCATTAGTATATGGATGTCTACTCATGAAGATCTTCCCAATGAAAAAGAAACAATTCTCAAGTATTTCTCTCATTAAGTTTTTCTATTGATGCCATGTTAATATGTTAATGAAATATAATGGTTTATCTCATCTACATGTCAAGTCTCCTTGGATTAACCCTAATCATTTTTTAAATTAAATTTTGATGGAGTAACATGGGGAAATCTAGGATCCTTAGGAATGGGATGCAATATTCAAGATCACTCTAGTTATATCATTTATGTTGCCTTAGTGAACCTCCCATAAAGAACCAATAATGAATATCAAGCCTAGGTATTTGTCCTAAGTATACAACTTAAAATTCAATGCATAATCCAATACTTGATAATTTAAGGAAATTATAATATCATAGTGGATGTAATTCGTAATCATCATGCTAAGGCTTTGTGACTTAACAACATCCTCTACCTGATTTAGCCTCTCCTTGATGAAATGGAATCATGTATAGGGTCAAATTGCTTTAGGGAAGCTAATAAATAAGAAAAATTCCTTAAAAATTGGAGGTAGACTAAGTAAATTATGTTATGATGGATAATGTATATGATTGGTGGCTGGGACTTGATTTGGTGGACCTATGACATCACCTATGATTTATTGGACCTTCTAACGTTTCCTTAGACTTTTTGCATTCAATTTTTACATACTAGAGATTCAACATGTGTAAATAAAATTTCAATTCATGATTTCACATTAATCCCTTAGGTGTGAAGTGATTTATCATGATAGGTTTCAACTCACTCAAAGTGATTAAATATTGGTATTTATCTCTCTTTGTCACATTCATTCTTGATTTTCTCGATTGTTTGGATTACCTATATTGTGAAGATGTATTATGTTGTGTCAATCTTGGTCATTATCACCCCTATTTTTTGTTCCATATAAAGTGTCATGAAATGTTTTTCTAAGATAGTGTCTTAGATTATAGACCCTATCTAATATTTTGGCTTTCAAATATGGAGGTCTTGGAGGCAATTCAGACTATTTATGGTGAGGATTACCTTAATATTGTCTAGGATAACAAAACCATTGTGTATGTGGTGCTGTGCTTTGATAGTAACCTACTTTAGGTGGTATAAAATAGGTATTAAGTTCATTAAGTAATAGAGGACTTTGTATGAAAAGAGTTTTGGGGTGGACTCATTGACTAGATGACTAGCTTTGAGGCAGTAACTAGGCTTGCTCTACATTTTTTGGTTCGCATTGTCTTGGTTCGGTTCCTCTAAGTGTATTTTATGATATAGAAGATAATTTTGTTTAGATGCATGATAATTACATGGTAATTATGGAGAGAATACATGGTACTACCCCTTCTTCACATTCTTAATTGGAACTATTACCATATCTACTCCCCTTCATCAGTAAATTTGACTTGGATGCCTTTGTATAAATAACTCATTATTTGGCCAAATTTTATTCTAGTTGGGGTGTGGTGGATGCTTTGGATTAAAAAAATTCTAAGTCATAGGGTGGTGGTCACTGTAGGGATTCTCAAATTATTTGAAAAGATTGTGGTAGACTCCATCACGTTAGGCAGTGTATATGGACCTATTAAATGCAATGGATCAGTGACTAATAATCTTGGACCTACATGCAAAGTGATATGGTCCAAATTCATCCTTGATATGTAATGTTTTTTTAGATTGTTCTTTATGATTTAAAACTATTTTTTAAATTTATCTCTGAGGTTATCTCTTAGTTTTTATTTCTCTCCCTTTTGGGACCACCTTAAGTCAGATTTATTTTAAAATTAGTAGTCTTAGAAGAATTTAATTTTTTGAATTTCTTATATTACCCTTGAAATTTATTGAAACTACTCCTATAGTTGGTAAATCTACAATTAGTGTCAAATTTATTAAAATTCTTAAGATAAGGAGACACATTTTTATTCTTAGATTACTGCATATTCTATTTAAAATCTTGTCTTGCCTTTTGACAAGCCTTCTTTTTCTCTTTTACCATATAAGTATTTTTGATAGTAGTATTTAGAGTCTTAATATTGGTCACATTCACACCATGCATTAGTATATCTTTCAATGACAACTTAAACTTAGTGACTTTAGTCTCTTCATCATGTATGTAGTTAACATGATGCATTAGATTTAAAAACTTATTTTCATACTCAATCATAGTAATATTATCTTGTTTCAACAGCTAAAAACCAATGATTTTCTATTACTTAGAGATGAAACTGAGATACCTTTTCTTGAAATATCTTTCAAAAATAGGCCAGATAAGAGTCATTGACTAGTAATTCTCTAAAGTATATAGATGGTTCCACCAAAGAGCTATAGCTCATACTAACTGATAAGAAGTTACTCTTAGCTTCACATTATAGGAAATGTTATGCATATTAAAATACTTATATAGGTGTACTAACCATGCATCATATCCATCACTTGATTCCTCACCTAAAAAGGTTGGTGGAGATAACTTCTTCAACTCTTTAATGATATGATCAACCATATTATCAGGGTTATTCTAAACTTTTAGTTCATCAACATGTCTTTCACCTCTAACTAGAAGTTCTTCAACTAAAATATGTTATAGATTATTCAACTTTAATTCTTGGCTGTCTAGTTTACTTTGAAGTGAATTTAATGCAATCAAAATTCCATTCAAAACTACCACCTAGTTAATGTTGGGATTATTTTTCTGATGGGTAAGGGACTCAACATTATTATCAACATTATTGAGAGGAGGTTCCTCTCTCTCAATAATATTGGATCTATGACTTTGACCTCTTCCTCTACTTGGGTTAACATTTATTGAGTTATTGTGATTTATTCAATATCTTGTCCTCATCAATTTATGGTGAAAAAAACAAATCAGTAAAAATTAATAATAATTTTTTTTCAAAATTCCCTAGTGCAGTAAACCATGCTCTGATACCAATATGTCAAAACCACTTCTTTATAATATGAACAAAAATAATATAACAAAGTTTCACCTAGATTTTATCATGTAAACAAGTAATGAGATCCATAACTATGTCACATATAACACAAGAAATAGACCAAGTACATAACCCATCAATAACTTCATTAGGAAGCATTTTATCCACTTAGTATTTAGATAGAAGTGGGTCAGTTTAGTATTACCCACTCACCTCTATCTATGTACTTTATTGTGTCCTTCCTAGCAGAGCCATCACTTACACCCTTACTTGAGTACTTGTACATGCTAAAACATAGACATTACCTCATGGGGTAATTCAACAAAGTTGAGAAAATAGTGGTAAAGTAAGATCAAATTCTATAAAAGACTCATCATACTCAGATTTCTTAATAAATATTTACTAAATCAAAAACATAAAACAAATATAAAGAGAATAGTACTATTTCCAAAATTAATGCAAAGTATTTGAACACCTTTCCATTTCATAGGCCAATTGAGCCACAAGGTTTGACATGAATTACTTCAACAAATATGCAAGCTTTATCAGATGTTTCAATAACCATGCATAAATTATGTTTAGGAACATCTTTCCATTCTACAATTAGGGTACAAGTTCATAAAAATACATGCCTAAAGATCTTATAATGACTTAGGTTAGACTCACATTTCACTATTACCAATAGGAGTATTGTATGAGTTTAATAGACCCTATATATATTAATACTATCATATGTTAATTGTACTTATACTAAGTATTAATTTAATCTTGTTCTTAAATATTTAACTTTTATATTATATTTATGATCTCACCTTAAGCATCTTTTAATAACTTAACTTATGATTATAATTTAATTGTTCTTAAATTCCCAAGTAGATTCTTATAATAACTTGAAAATATCATTTTATTAACTTCTTTAACAATAAGGAAACAAACCATCTTGATAAAAATTATTCAAATGGATAATTCCAAACATAGAGTATTTAATCCTCAATCACAATATGATTTAATAAGTAGGAGTAGACATACTCTTTTTAAAAATCTTTCACAGACTATATTATTGAAAAATTATTTGTATACTATGAGTATATTATTGCCGATTTATCCTCAAAATTTCTATATTACTATGCATGCAATTTATATAATGTTATTGTAATTAAATTTCAATGAATTATTTAGGAGCTACCTATAACAGTTCACTGCACTTAATGTCGATTAATAATTACAATGTAAATTGATTGTATTCTAATAGATTTTTTAGAAGATTTATATGTTTTTAATTACTTAAGTAATTATCCCATATTAAATATTATTATTCATTCTATCAATTTATTACAACTCATGCATAATTATTATGCTAAATATAATCCATTTAAATCACCTATTATAATACAAGGATTTCATTTTACTAATATGAATAATTATAGTCTAAGGTATTTAGTGTAGTCTCAATAACTTTCATTAGTTGAGCCATCTCTCAAATAATTTGGTATATACAAAGTGATTTGAAAAGTCTTTTAAAAAATAAATTTTAATTACACTGAAATAATGTATTATAATGCTTATCACAAGTGAACTTGTTCTAGGAATGGCATCCCTTAGATTTTATAAGATTAAAGTTAATAATATAGGAAGCATAGAAAGTAATTTATCATATTAACATTATGTTCCAATTTCCATATTATAAATGCAATAAAAGAATCATGTCATAATCATTATTAATTTTTAAAATTGAGTTCTAAAGTTATTATTTGCATCAACAAATAACCAATTAATTCAATACTACAATTCCAATAGTGTTAAATTATAACCCAAGACATGAATACATTTTTAGATTATGAGCCATCAAAGAACCAATATCATATAACAACTTAAAATGCTATAGATTTCCAATCAATGACATCAATCTATTTATTCAAAAATAAGTGACTAACTATGAGTATATGTTACAAATCACATATATATGTTATTTTATCATAGGTATTAGTGAGCGAATATAATTCCATATTTAAATAGTGATACAAAATTACACTAATAATCAAATGATTAAATGCTATCATATCGTGAAATAAACTTACATGATAACATAAATATTTTTGTATCAAGTACAACTATGATGATTAAAATGAATTGCAACCATAATGAATTACATAACATTTTTAATTCATCTACAATCAACCATCACAAATTCAGGTAAGAAGAAATGAGTCAAAATCATCGATTTAAAACTAATGAAACTAAAGCCACCTCACTAGTCCCAATGAGACCAACCATAAGTGATCCTAGACCAGCCTAACCATCACTTGGATATGAATCAAGTCATCAGATAAATGGTGGAGAAATGAAAATAAAATGAACTAAGCTTCACAACATGTAAACAAATAATCAACAGATAGAAAATGAATCACAGAAACTAAACCATAAAGGTCTATTTAAATTGGTCCCTGATTACGACTGTAGCCCACATTTGAAGCTTATCAATTATGGGCCATATTCTATTTTATAATATAATATGGATTGTAAATCTTTATGATATAATTTATATGGCATTCATCTTCACATACTAATTTAATAGATGTCGATGAGTTGAAATAAAAATCTAAAAAGAAAACAACATTTCCAACAAATTAAAAATTAATAAATTAAAAACTTGCTTAAAGAAATAGGTCATATTTTGACTGAAGTAGACTTTAATAAAAATAGTAAAAGGTTTAATATCAACTTTAATGATCAAACAAAACCATAACAAATAAAAATAATCAATTAATCAATGTTTCGAAACATAAGTTAATTTAAGAATAGATTAAATAAATTTAAACATGATTACCATAATTATGCCATTAATTCCAACATGATTTCCATAAACTTGAGTCAACCTAATAATATAACAAAATTCAAATGTATCATGCATAAAAATAAAAATAATAAAATATTATTTTTCCATAAAACTCTACAAACCATTTCAAACCCCCATGGAGACTCATTATGTCATTTTCCCTAATCTATGTCCACAATTCAAAATAACTCGCAGACTAGTAATCTCTATTTATTATATAAACTTTAATACATATAAATTATGGTTTTTTTAATATAAAACCAAATTAAATACCCAACACAGTCAAAATAACCCAATTGTAGCCATTCACACAATGACTTCACAAAAAAAAATCGTAGCTAGGGCTTCAAGTTTTAAAACAAATAATAAATAAAAAACATAGCCAACTAACAAAATATATCCCCCCACCCCATTTTTAAAAATAACTTAATAGTGTTACATAAAAACCCAGCTACAAATAAACCAAAGATATACGTATTGGATATATGTCTACACAACCATAGATGAAAATGAAATGAACACAAGTATCAAACATAAATGTGTTATATATATCATAAAAATCTAAGGCTAAGCCATTTATGGCCATAATACACCAAATATAAAATGAAACTTTCAACCCTAGTTAGGGTTTATCCAAAAATACCATAATGTAGGTAGAACTAAATGCTAGTGTTTATGGTTAAAAACATAATGTATGTTTCCATTAAAACCCAATTAAAATGTAAACACAGAATTATAAAAATACTAATTAATTGAATTTTGAAATTTGACCACAATTTTTTTTTTAATTGTTTTTTAGTCTCCTAAAGTTCTATGGAAAACAAACAACCAAAATCCAAATGCCTCAAACAAAACTAGTTAAATCTATGAAAATACCACATTGCTAAAAAGATTAATAGTTCAAAATATAGTTCAAGCTCTCAAAAATATTCATGAAAGAACTACATTACATTCCCTTGACCATCATGTCAAAATTTTAGGTAGATTCTCCCTAAGGCATTAAGATCTTTGAAATGTCTTAGTCCAAATGAACTAAATAAAATGTAAAAACCCAAAGAAGCATCTCAACCTATTTTCATTCTAACTTGAGCCAATACCATGAATCTAAAGTTGTATGGCATAAAAAGATAACATGAACTAATTACCAATACCTCAAGGTGGGTCGAATATATAAATAACCTAAGCACGTACCCAAGCCAAACTTGGCTATCATAACAATGCTAAATAAATAAATAATGACAAGGGTCCTTCAATGCTTAACCTTAATGCAGAAGCGTAAAACATAGAGTAGATAGAATATGTACATAATTCTCAACAAGCATAACATGTTTTTTATAAAAATTATGTTAGATAACATACAAATAACCAAACAAGGTAATAAGAAGTCAATAGTCAAAATGACTAAGAATACATGAATGAAAACCCTACCATAGTCAAAAGTTATGAAATCAATGTAAAATATAAAAAACTAGAATGATGAAAATGATGATATAAAAAATATATTAATAGTATCCAAACTAATTATGACACAACAAAATGATAATTCCCACAATTAGTAACATCAAGTAAAATGATGGTTTCACAAATGTCAAAACTGACTAAAGTCAACTAATAATGAAATAGAACATAAAATGATAACACACAACACTTACATTATATAAACACAATGACTAAATAAAAAATACCTCAAGCTCAAAATTTCCAATCAAATTCACTATTTTGTTTATCCACATTATTTCTCCATGTTTCTCTGCTGCTCAAGTCCAAACACAATCTAGCTTAAGTACTTATCCCTACAGTAAACAAATAGACCATCAAAAATATTTAGACATCTAAGTATACTAAATGCAATAACAACATTTAAATAATACATATAACTAAATGATAAATAAATACATATTAAGCATAAATATCCAATGTTGTAATGAAAATGTAATCCATAATTATCTCAACAATTATAACAAAATGTATCAATGAAGACCACATAACTATAACACCATAGTAAATTAGATAAAATTTGTCTCAAATAGTTCACAGCTAATTTATATTAGTAAAACTTAACTAAATGTAGGTTAATTAGGGTCATGATACTTATGATCATCATCATCCATACTATTAAATAAAAGAATTGGCCTACAACCAACTCAAAGTTTAATTTAATGCTAAATGAATAATTATTTACTAATATTTCGAATCTCACTGCTGAATCTTACTACTTGATTAGGGATGTAAAGTGACTAAGTAATATTGAATTTGTTAGTATTCATAGTTCTAATGTTTATAAATTCCAAACACTTGATATTACCAATAAAATATATAAATTTAATTCCTTTATAAATTTACACTATTCATCATTCAAATTTCTTATTGGATTTCTCTGCTGTATTTTATTTTTTATATTAGTGAGTAGGATGGTAAAATGATGACACTAAAATATATTTAAATGGTGCATTTTGACTATTTATTCATAGTGATTATTAAATATGTAAGAGATATTTTAGTATAATTGTTTTAGAATTAACTTTATCTATTGTAAGTATGATGAATGGAGGATCTTGAGGCAAGGGTTCTCGAATATGAAATACATTTGGCATAATAATATATTTTTAATTGAAATACATGAATCCATTAATTTATAATAAATAATAAAATGTAGTACATAGATGGATACAATAAAAATATGGCTGGGAGGAATTCACAACTGATATAAAGATTAATAAAAAACATCAATATCATAAATTTTTAAAAACAAATTTTGATAAACATCTCTATAAATTAAGAGTCTAAAAAAAATATTAACAAGTGTGAGCATCTAGTATATATAAAAACACTAAGAGGAGATAGTGGTAGATTATCCTTAGGAAGCATAAAAAATTAATAGGAGGTCTCCCCTGTTGGTAGACCTAGAGCCACCCAACCATCCATAGAGTTATTTATCAAAGCCAAATTCATGGGCTTACCAAACCCAAGAGTATGGTCATAATAATTCCCTTGTGTTTACCACTCCACACTAGGGAATTCCAACAAGACAACTCAATATACTGTATTCCATGTGGTTGAAGAATCCATCCCCCACATTTAGGATGAGGGAGGAATAGACAACTGTAAGAGTTTGGATGACATTTAGGCATTGGTAGAGGAGACCCCTATAGTGGCACATCTATAGGTACTTTTATCATAATGCATGAAGTATTCCTTCAATGATTGAGGAGCTTTTGTAAATACTAAAACTTGAATGACACTTTTTTAGCCCATGAATAGATCTATAAACATGTAGATATGATCATAATAAATTTATCATTAATATAACAATTCTTATAAAGAGCCTCATTAGTTGTTGTTATAAAATTTATAAATTCCAAAGTTTAATAGGAATTAAATTTCTTAAGAAAGTCCAATTAACTAATATGTATGTTGTCCACTTAGAAGAATCTAAAAAAACCATCCTCCAGTTGATAGGTCCATGGTGAAAGGTTAAATAAATTGTATAGCCATTTTCAAAACATCATGTGATTAAGGTCATGTCCAAGAAGGGTATTTGAAATGGGCTCAAAAACATTTATAGAAAATGTGTTTAAATGTTTCAGGTCTAGAACATGTAGGGAATCTAGGATGAGACACCCCAATGTGAGTGAGCCTCCCCTAGCAATAATCCTTGATAGACTAGATAACATAAAAAATAAGTGAGCTTGGTATTAATTATATATCCCCATCTCTTGTTAAGATAAGTAATCCATGTCAAGGGAGAATAGTTTATATTCCACTATTTTTTCAACTTTTTTAATCTAGTTGAGGAGAAGGGACATAAAATATTATATAACAACCATGTAGAGCAGTTTTTTTGAAAAACATCATAGTTATATCACCAATATTTTCACCATACCAATTATGGTTAAAGGTCAAGTTTAGTAATATAACATATGTCATAATATCCTTAATGTGTAAAATTGAAGACATATCATAAGCTAGTAGCTTGAAATTTCCTTGTAGATTAAGCTAGGGAGTCCAATATCTGGTTGAGACTAGATCTTGCAGTATGCAAATTTATTTCATGACTAATCAAAGGAATTTTATATCCATAATTTGAAAAATCTAAAGGCCATTTCTAACTACATAACGGGGACCATAAAAATATTTTCTCACTAAAGGAGATACCAAATCTAAATTCATACCCAACCATCTAAGAAATGATTTACAAATTTTAAAAAATATTTCCATAATATCATTTGGCAACAAAATATGCCTCAATTTTAATAAGGTCAAAGGTAATGATAAAATATGTAGTCCAATATTATTTTATCTAGCCTCATCATAATGAGACCATGTGGTAATACAATACGAAAGTAGGACTTTCCAAGCTTTAGGAACATTAATGGTGTAGATGACCCATCTAACACATAGAGAAATGCTAATTTTTTAAATGTGTATGATACCCATTCCTCTTTTATCATGTGGGAGGAAAAAAACATCCCATTCCACTTTATAAAAATGATAACTTTAATCAGTAATATCCCAATGAAAAATATCTAATCAACTTAATAAATTTATCATAGGATGCCTTTGATGACACCCAATAGTAAGAGTAATAAACATGAGTGGTAATAATATTTTTTGTGTAAACATTAAAATTCCATACAAGAGATAAATGTTGTAATATACCCAAAAAATTCTTTTCAACTCTTTCTAACACATAATTCTGCATCTCAGAGGAGCAACTATCAAAGGCAAAGGGAATACCCAAGAATTTAAATCTTTCTCCTCTATTAATTTATTTCCACTAAAAATTTAAACCTAAGGTTTTACAAAAAAATGTCAAGGGAATTCAGATATTCTTAGAAAGTATCTTCATTTTATGCATGAGTAAGGAAAAAGTTGTATACAACATGGCCATTGATAAGTTGACTCTTCCTATTAGGAGGCACAATTCCTATGAAAATTTTGTGCTCAAATATATAAGCAAGAAAATATAGAAATGCTTTCATGGCTAAGATTAGACTCCAAGAGAAATTTGAAACCTTTGTCTATTTTTTACAAAAAAGGCAAATTTTATAAAATTTATGAATATCAATGGTTAAAAATGTTGGAGCATTAGAGAAGAGAGATTTTACAAATAAGAGAAAGAATATTATAAAACATGAATCCTTAATATGGAGAATAAAAAGGGAAATTTAATATAGTCATATGACTTTTCAAAATCAATCTAAAAAAATAAAATTTATTCCCAAGAGGCACAAACCCATTCCATACCTTCCCAGACTACATTAATATTATCAAGGATGTAATGAATTTTAATAAAAACCTATTTAACATATTTTTAAAACTATAGAAATCATATTATGTAAGTGAGTACCAATGCTTTGGCTATCATTTTCTATGAACCATTTAACAAGGTGATGGATTACAAATTATTTGATAATGGATTTAGTAAAGTGACTAAATAATGTTGAATTTGTTGGCCTTCATTTTTATAATTCTTAGAAATTCCTAACACTTGATATTACCAATCAAAGATTTTAATTTATTTAACTTATACTTTTACATGGTTCATCATTTGAATTGATTATTATATTTCTGTATTATTTTTTATTTTTCTATCGATAAATAGGCTAGAAAAATGATGACACTTAAATGTATATAAGTGTTTCCTTTCAAGTGTTTATTCACAATGATCATTAATGTGTAAGAATTTTTTGAATAATATTATTTTGCATTTAAATTTACCTTTATTTTAGTATTTTTTTAGTCAACCTTCACACTAATTGGTTGATTATCAACATATACACATGAATATCCAAACTTTCTTTATTGGCATGTGAAGTATGAAAATATTATATTTTTTAATAGACTAGTATTTTTCCAAAAGTATAAAGTTATGTGCAAAATTATGCCAAGAGATATGTAATTTTATTGTCTCATAATTCAAGCATGTTGAGATTAGTTATTATATGTATACAACATGATTGGTGTATCCAATAGACCTATTCCCATTCTTCCATTTCAGATTTTATTTGCCTTGCTTTTTCTATGTCACTATCATTATTATTTGCATTCCTTCTTTTGTGGCAAACTCTATTTCCTATTTTGTGCATGAAACATTTGATAATCAACTATATGGGGAGGATACATTATGTTTAATTAATCTAGTACCTCTAAGTAGTATTTCATTAAATTTTCCATCTGAAACACTCTTTCTACAAGCAAACTCCATCATATAGCAAACACACTATGCAACTCCTTTATGTAAATTGCATTGATTTTTTTCTTTCTTTTTTGAGTATACTTATATGCATAATTCAGTTCAATATTATTTTAATTAACACCCATATTGTAATAAAAAATTCTATTTGATACAAGAGGGATATAATTTTTTTGATTAAAAAAATTAATTGTTGAATAGGATAAAACAAAAAATTAATGGAGGAAAAACTAAGAAAATATAGTCTTTATTATTCCAAAAAAAAAGTCATGATTACAAAGATTTACAAAGACTAAATGTTACATCACCAAAAACCAAACATAGAAAAAAACAACTAAAAGAAAAAACTAAAAAGGATGGAAGAAAAAAACTCTTACGGATAAGAAATATAAATAAAATAAAAATAAATTAAAAGTAAATCAAATTTGTTCTAATTTTAACATCCTCTCTAATATATAATTTGTGGACTTCTCATTTTTAGACACATATTCAATATTTTGAAGTGTTATTCTTTCAATCGATTTGTAAAGATGCCAGCAATTTGCTCATTTGATCTGCAATACACCAATTTAATTTCTTTGCTTTTTAGAATTTCTCTAATGAAGTGAAATTTAATATCTATATGTTTGATTCTACCATAAAAAATAAGATTCTTTAACAATGTGATTGCTGAATTTTTATCACAAAAGATAATTTTTTCTTCTCATGGATATGCCAATTCTCCATGTTTCCTTCTCAACCAAACTACATGGCATCCTACTAAAGTTTCTACTAAATATTTTGCCTCTACAGTAACCAATGCAATAATATGTTGTTTCTTTGATGACCATGAAACTGCACCTGATCTAAGATGAAATATAAATTTAAAGTTATTTTTTATATCATCAATGTTTCCTTCCCAATCTCTATTTGTGTATACAATTTTTTTTCAACTGATCCATCCTTTCATAAGATATTCTATCATTAACTATTCCTTTTACATATAAAAGTATTATTTTACTTGATTGGAGATATGTCTCAAGGATCCTCTATGAATCTTCTAATCAAGATTACAACAAACATTAAATCAGCCCAAGTGGTTACTAAATACATCAAACTTCCTACTAAGGTTTTGTACAAAGAAGGATCAATTATTCTATTGTCATCTTCTATACTCAAATTCACACCCATAGAAATAAGTGTGATTGTAGGCTTACTATTTTCAAGTCCAAACATCTTTAGAATATCAAGGGAATACTTATTTCGATAAATGAAAATACCACCACTAATTTTTAAAACATATATGTCAAAAAATTAATGCGTCATACCCAAATTAGACATTTAAAATTTTGTCTTCATTTCTTCTAAAAATTATTAAAGTATACCTTCACTATTTATAGAATAAATCAAGTCATATACATATAAACAATCTATCATCATTTCTCCTTGATGACTTTTATTAATGAATAAAGTGTGCTCAAATGGACATTTAAAAAAACCATTCTTTTCAAAATAAGAATCAATTCTACTATACGACATCCTAGGTGCTTGTTTGAATCCATATAATTCCTTTTTGAGTTTGAGTAGTTTAAATTCTTATCCTTTAACTTCACTACATGGTCATTGTTTTATGTAGATGTCTTCCTCTAAAACTCCATTTACTAATATAGATTTGACATCCATATGTAATATCTTCATCCTTTTTGGGCTACAAGGTAAATAATCATTTTTATGGTATCCATTCTTTCCACTGGTGAAAACATTTCATTATAGTCTATGCATATTTTTTTAAAAAAATCCTTTAAATACTAGTATGCCTTTATACTTGTCAACTTTACCTTGATGATTATACTTTGTCTTGTATACCCACTTTACTCTAATAGCTTGTTTGGTTTCTAAGAGGTCTACAAGATCACAATTTCAGTTCTTCTCTATTGATGGAATTTCCTCTTCAATTTATTTTAGCCACTTTTCATCATTTACTACTTCTTCAAAAATGATTGGATCACATCAACAAATAATGCAAAATGACAATTTATTTATTTACCTCTATTGTATCATGATAGATATCATACAAGTTCTCTGTATTTGGTATTATTATTTCTTGAGATTGTAATGTGGGTCATGAAGAAGCATGGTATTTTGATGATGAGGGACTGATACCAAGTGCTAAAGGTTGAATTAGGCTATTACTAGTTCTTGTGTTACTATTTGGAGCTTAATGTTGAATACTATTGCCTCCCTTTTCAATCCTAAGTTGTAGTTCCTTATTTTATGATTTCTAGTTCCATGATTTATTTTATGAGAAATTGACAAATCTACTAATAATTATAATCTTTTTCATTGGTTTGTACAACTTATAAGACTTATCACCATAGCCATCAAAAATGCATTTTTTTGCTTTATCATCTAACCATTTTCTCAATATATCTAGAATATGTGAGTGTGCAATACACCCAAAAATTCTTAGATGAGATACACAAGGTTTATAATTTCTGCATGCTTCTTTAGGTGTCATGTTCCATACTCTTTTTATATGACATCTATTTAAAATTTAATTTGAAAAACAAACTACTTCTATGCAAAATTCTTGGGGCATATTTTCAACTTTCAACATGCTTCTTACCATTTCCATATGTTTTATTTTTCCACTCTATGACACCATTTTTTGGGGGTGTATAACTTGATGTTAAATCTATTTTAATTCCAATTTCAATACAATAATTATGAAAATCATGTGAAATATATTCACCTCCTTTATCTATTCTCAAAGTTTTAATGTAGTAGCCATTTTGTTTTTTAGCCATTTCCATAAACTCATTAAACTTTGCAAATGCATATGATTTCACCTTAATAGGATAGACCCATATTTTATACTATAATCATCAATGAATGTAATGAAATATCTCATACTTGTTAAATTAGTTTACTAGAAATGGTCCACATAGATATGAATGTACCAATTCCAATAGTTTTGAATCTCTCTTGGTATTTCCAATTGTAAAGGCATCTCCATGTATCTTTCAAATAATTCAGATATTAAATTATTCATAAGGTATTTTTATCAAAGGTATAATAATTACCATAATTTTATTATGAAAAAAATTCATTCTTCCAAAGTTCAAATGACCAAATCTAAGGGGCCATAACCATGTTATGTCATTCACAATTGTATTAAAAATTAACAACATATTCTTATGAATTTTAGTGGAAATGTTTTGTTTGTAGTCATGAAAACATTTGTAATCAAATTTTTATATCTATCAACAACTACACAAGCTCCATTTTCAAATTTTATAACATGCCCATTTTACGAAAGTTGTCCTACACTTAACATATTATGTTTCAAACCTAGCACATAGAATACATCTACAATGTACTTCTTCTCTCCTTTCTTGGTTATGATTTTTATCCCCATTTACATTAACATGTGTCTATTTCCCATCTTCACCTCTGATTTGATTATCTCATCCAAATCACAAAATATATATGTGTTTCCTATCATTTGATTGTTGTGCCCACTATCACAGTACCATTTATCATTTTGATTTTCTTCATTTATGTTGTCTGTCAATAAGACACATCCACCTACATTTTCACCTTGATTTACATAATGATACTCCTAGTTATTCTAGTTGAATATATTTATTCTATATTCATTGGCATAATGACCACACTTGTGAGACTAATAACATTGAAGATTAGATTTATCATATCTCTGGGATCTTCTTCCTCTTTATGTATATATTATACCTCCTCTTCCTTTGTCTTGAGTATCATTACTTCATTATTCATAACTACCTCTAGCACCTCTCTAAATTTTATCTCTTTGTTAAAAATGACCTCCTCTGCCTCTTTGATTTCTTATTCTACCTATTTATGATGTAGATGACCCTGATTGTAATCATTTATCCTTAATTTATACCTTGCTTTTGAAGGATTATTCCAATTATGGTTATGATAATTTATTCAACATTCCTCATGTGTTTGGAGGGAACCCATTAGGTCCTTAGTTGTCAAAAATGACAAGTCCTTTTATTCTTCAATGGCTATGATTGTTAGATAATATTTGGAAGGAAGACTCCTAATAATCTTTTGAAAAATATTTTATTCTTTTACATTTTGACCATTCATTTTCATTTGATTTTCTATTCCCATTGTGAAAGTGAAAACTTCTCCCATACTTTCTACATCACTCATCTTCAAACTTCTGAAATCTTTTGTTAACATTTACAAACATACAACTTTTACATGATTCATACCTTGAAATGAATTTGTAAGTATATCCCATGTCTTCTTTGAATTTGTTGTAGCTGAAATCCTTAGTAAGTTTATTTATCTTATGATCCTTATTTCATTGGTATTTTAATATATCTCATTTAGTATGTGTAAAGGAATCCAAGACTAATACATTAATAGGTTATGTATATCTATTTAGCACCAAATCCCATATTTCTTGAGAACTGAAGAGAGTCTTCATCTGAATACTCTAATAGTAAAAAGGTTTTCCATTTAACTTTGGAATTTGAAACTGCAATACATTATTCATTGTGATGTGTGTGCTCTGATACCACTATACTATAATTGACACCTAGATTGTAATAATTTTTTTTGATATAAAAGAGATAAATTTTTTATTATAAAACAAATTAATTACTAAATAGGACATACCAAAATTTTAATGGAGAATAAAATAGAAAAATATAGTCAATATTATTCCACTCAAAAGTGATGATTACAAGGCTTTAATAAGCCCAAACACTTCATTACCAAAAACCAAACTTAGAAAAAAAGAACTAAAAGGAAAAAAAAAATGAAAAAAAAGGAAATAAAAAAAAGAAAGTAAAAGCAAATAAGTTTTTTTTTTTTTTCTAATTTTAACAAAAAATATTAAATCTATTCTATGAGGTAATGGATATTGGATTCTCTAACACCAACTCCAACAATATAAAAAAATATTTTACTGCTGACAAAATGATTACCAATGGATTGCTATAATATCTTTATGTTTTAAAACTCATACCATTGACCTTTTATATTCTTTTAGTTAACCTAAACATATTCCCAGTAAACTTTCATCTAAATTATTCAAGATGATTATAACATATCTATGGAAAAAAATTTTAGAAATAAATATTATTTAAAATTTGTATGTAGGTGAAGAAAAGTTTTATCACACAACATATATGCATTGGTATTTTAACATTGTTTGATATGTATCAACAAAATTAATTTTAAAATTACCATTGATAATCAAAATATTTTAATTTATCATGATTTTTTCCAACATTGGTAGTAGTGATCCTAAGCATATTTGATATGCATTGAACGTGGCATTTAAAAAAAAAATTGAATAATAAATCTCATTTATAACAAAATATTTAAAATTTAAAATACTTTTAATATTATCTTATAGATTTTCACATGGACAAAATCACTATCTATATCTTATTTTTATTTTTATTTCAAACGTAATAACAAAAAGATATATTTTACTCCACATATCATAACATTATTAATCATCAAAGGATAAAGGTGAATACATGCATCATCACTACACATTGCACCACTTCTAGAAAGGATACGTAGTGCTCTGATTTGATACAAACTACCTTAGCTCATTTTTCAAATATTTCTTTTCACTAAATGACCTACTTAAATTTGGAATTTTTTTTTTTGTAAAATATAATTAAGCTATAGGATTATACAATGGTAAAGGCCTTAAGATTCATCTCACAAAGAGAAAAAATGGCATATTCCATAATAAATAACCTAGTTTTGAATTGTCCCAGTTTGGGGGAAGTGGTGGTGCAGAGTCATTTGGTAGTGCATGATGCCATTTACATCAGCTAGTAGTTAGGAGTTTGTATTATGATATTCATAAAGATTTTGGTTTATTCATCAACCATGTTACAATTAATGATGATCTGGGTATTATAATGAATTATTTACATTCTAAATTATCTTCTATGTGTCTCTATGAGAGGATGATATCTAACAAATAAAGGACTATGTAATTTCAAAATGGTTCAAGCTAATAGGAGGTCGGTTGTGTAGGAGTAGAGTTTCATGACATTGGGAGAGATATTAAATAAATACAATGCTTGAGCATCAGGGAGGAGGGAGCCTAACATAATCATTTTTTTTCCTATTTACTAGTGATGTTACAATTATCTTTGCATGTGCCATATATTTTTACCTTATGTTTGAATGATAAATTATATTTTTGCATCTGCATGGTATAATGTTTCTATGCATTTACATTTAGATGTTTCAAATCAGTGTGATGTTAAATATAATCTAATGTTCAATAGGAATAATTTGTAGTTATGGTTACCATTAGGTGTTATTAAGTTTGTTGTAGGTAGTGTAGGCATAATAAATCAAAATCAATGACTTTGTAGCCCATTATTTAATTTATATTTCATTCAGTATTTACAAATGTTTTTATGTTTTTAGGACATCACCACCACCATTTTTGAATGAATATGATCATTGACATGTCCAAAAGTCAAAGGTCAAATGGTGTCTAGATAAAATCTACTTTGTTTAATCCTTAAAATATTTTGAAACTTTAGGAACCTATTTTACCCCCAGAAAAATAAAATTTGAAACAAACATCTCTTACAAAATAAATAACTTCATTTGTTAGAAACTTCATTATCTTTTCATCATGGAATCATACAAATTTATTGTTGCAAATTGTATAATGTTGTGCATGTATACACACGCAGATTTGGAAAATCCTTAGTTTTAATTCACATTGGGTAGAAATAGTCTTTAGGAATTAGGCATATTCTAATAAAGGTCTAAGTGAATAGACAACATTGAAGAATAAAAATATATTCTCAAGTTGCACATATAAAAAATCCTTTTTCCTTTAAAATAAAGATTCTATAATCATTCAGTCATGATGCCAAAGGTCTTAAGTTCCAAATGTGGAAAACACTTTTAGGTATTTGTGATTATTAGGTAATAATTTTATATGGCTATCACCACAGAAGTAGAGATAGGATGGGATAAGAATAAATGTCCCATCAGATGTGATGAAGTAGGCAGATGTATGGAAAGAGATCGTCACAAATGTGACATGATGAAAAACTTGATTTTTATGTCATTAGACCAATGCTTACACTGAACCTAACCCTAGGTTAGGTCAATGACTCAGATACTACACCCTAGTCCCACTTTCAAATTTAACGAGTTAATTCACTATGCATTAATCCCGCAAAGCCTGTGTGGTTTTGGTTAAAAAACAACACTCCTGTGGTAGGTTGGAAAATGAACAATATATGTTTAAAAAAACAAAAAAATAGTTTCAATACTATTTATGTAAAGCTTTTAAGATGCGTGGGCCCTGTTATGTTGTTGTATCATGGCCTACACAATAGCGATGGCCCACTTGAAAAAGTTAGACACTTTCTATGAGATTTGTATGCATTATTGTCCCTCCCCAGTCACCACAGACTAGGAGCTATATTTTTCACCATTGGATAAATTATATTTTTTAATTTACATCCTAGGAATATTATATATTTTCTCCATCGAAAGGGAAATGAAAATATTTCATTAGATTCGGACAATCTCTCTCTCAATCACTAAAGTTATGGGTATTCAGATAAGGGGAAATTAGTTGTGTTTGCCTTGTCATGTGCACATTGATATCACGTGATCATGTAGGAATCTGACTATTAGGTATGTAATGAAATCTAGACATGAAAATAATAAAATTTCTAGCTTGTTAGGTCATAATCACACCCACTTACAAGCAAGTAAAAGGGTGTTTTGCCTAGCAGGTGATGACCATGAGATAACATGATTCTTAGTGGTTAATATGATGACGACAAGGAACTTGTGGTGGAACATAATTTATTTATATTATAATAAATGGGTGAGAGATTAATAGAGATATAACAGTGAGTCACTAACTAATAATTGTTATGGTGGTGGTTTTAGTTAAGTATTGTTGTTGCCTATTCCATCATGAAAAAGTACAAGGATGGAAATGTTGTGTCTATCTTTCATTAAAAAGTGAAACCATATCCTATAAATTTTGTATTGGGGGAGAAAACAATAAGGGATAACTTGATTCTTTGTAGGCAGTGCCAAGTGGGGAATCGCGATAGACTACTCAATAAATATAAGATTATGAGGTCAGATTATTTTTGTCTGTAAATAATTTGGTGTTAAATTTCACTATCAACTATAGTTGTTAAGCATTGATTTTTCGATGGTCAATTTCAAATGATGCCTTTCACACCTAACCATTCACTCATTTTTTGATTGAAAGATAAATATTATATTTTTTTAATATTAGGAATTGGTATTAGGTAAATTTTTGTCCTTAATGTTAAGGACTTAGATATATCCATTATATTCATTTTTTGGATTAGAAATCACCTTTAATCTTTATAATGTTAATTTTTTTATTTAAAAAAAAACAACTAAATTTGATTGTCGACTTTATATGTTATGAAAAAAAGTAATAATTAATTTTTTTATGACCATTATTTATTTAATATTATATTTTTATTATTAGTATAGTTCATAGTAGGAGGAAACATTAAAGATAGTTTATATATTTATTTTTATTTTTTAGAATATTTGATGTTCTGTTTAAAATTTCATATCGAATATGATAAAAAATAGCGATCAAATTTAGTCCCTACATAAAAATCTCTTTATGAGCGAAACAAATCCACATTCACATAACTTTCAATACCATCATGATAAATAAAAATATATTTTTTCTTATTAATTAATTCTTAAAATAGAGTTCAAAGTGTATAAGACATGTATAAGTAAAAATTCATCAATCCATAAAAAGGAAATCTTGTTAAATAATGTGAAACTCATTATTTCTCAATAACCCTAACCCCTAATTCTTAACAACATAAATTACAGAACAAATATTAAAAAAAAAACAAATATAAATTTTAAATGTGAAAGTTAGGAGACTCCCTGCTTAAAATTTTATATCAAAATGGATAAATAACCATTAATTTTACACTTATGTAGTGTATTAATGTTGAAGCTTTGAGGAAAACAACTAGCAAAGGTCTAGCCACTATAACCAAAGATAGATTCTATAGATCTCATTTCTGATGCCTTTATTTATATTTCTTTTGGATATATCTAATATATCATTTGGAAAATAATGGGTACATAATCTCTTGATGTCCATACTTATAAGATCTAACACAGCCAAAACCCTAACATACAAACCAAATTTAATCCTTTATTATATTTATTAAATAGAAGATTTGAATATTTAAAATATGTACCTAAATAAAATTGAACTCTTTACACTTATAGATCATAATTACTACTTGAAAAATCATAATAATAGTGAATAGACTCTACCAATTTCAAGAAAAATTATATCTTAAAGAATTAAACTTTTAATATAAAAATAGAAATAAACACTCTTTTGATTCAAAACTTACTTTTTTTACTTTCATAAAGTCCGTCCCCATGTTTGTCAACAAAGATCCATATTAACCATAAAGAAAAATAAAACACTTATACATTCCTTCTACCGTAACTTGCACCTTTGGGGTAACTGTTAGTAATAACTTAACGTCCAACCATTTTTATGATTCCCACTATACAATGATTGTTGCTATATCTTTGTACTTAATCTTAATTTAGAATTAAAATTTTGTTAATTGTTATGACTGTTAATTCTTGTTACATAGATTTACATAATTTGAATGCTTATTTCTTGTAGAATGTAAATACTTAATAAATTTCTCTTAGTAATATTTTTGATTAGCAAAGTTGTGGGGTAGGCATCGTAACAACTGGTAATGACAAAATTGGTTTGGGTCTAGGAAAAAAAATAATCAACAAAATATTGTATGAACAACTCAATAGTTATGGAGTCATTACCATTCATACGATTTATATATTATATAAGATAATATTTATATATATTTAATATATTAATATATACCAAATATAATCGCAAAAAAAAATAATGCAATTCCTCCAACTTTCTTTGCACCTTCGGGGCAACTGCTAGAAAGAGGGGAGAAGCCTATGCACGACAAAAACATAAATTATGCCAGGCTGTGTTTCAATATTTTTAAAAAATTCCTTAGAAGTCATTTTTAAATGTGATGGTAAAGACGTGGAATCCACAGCCCGTCATTAGTCATTAACAAAGGTATCACCACCACTACAATTCCCACGCTACCATAGAGAGATCGCATGGTAAAGAAGATTGAATCTTATGCTACTCCCAAGCAAAAGGAACTGTTGTACATTACTTTCCGTTTTATATTATTTTACAGATCGCTAGCTGAGCTTGTTTTAGCTGACTGTTAAGGCATCTTGAGTTTTTGCTTTGGATTTTATTTTCTATTGATTGATTCGGGTATTAATTCATGTGTGAACTATTTTGAAAAGTGTGTTGGATGATCTTGTGGTTGCTTTACAATATTTTTATTTACTTGATTTTAATTAACTTACAACTGCGGTGTGTACTTGTTCGACTCATGCTTTGCATTGAACTGGTGCATCTGTTTGATCCAAAGATCTTCTTGTAATCCCTAATATAGTATAAAGATGTCTATTTTTATTTGTTATTAGTTATTTTAAAATCTTGAGTTTATTGTGTTTGGTGTTAAAATTTACGTGGAAGCGTTGGATCTAGGTTTTTTAAGTACATGTTTATTTTTTTTCAGCAAGCCATTGAAGCATTTTAGAGATCCCGAAATCGTTTGGTTGTTGACGAATTTTGGACAGGAAGGTTGCATCATTGACAACCACATCAGTAAGCCGAGATCATTCTACCATGATCAAGCCTAAATTGACATTGCATCGAGCTCTATTGGCATGGTAAGGCCATTTCAGTCAGTTGTTCATTCGAGCTCCTCAATATTCAACCCTTGTCCATGATTTCCCCCGACTTCACGTCTCTGCACCAGGTTCAACCATTGCAAGTCACGCAGACGTATGAAGTGCTCCAACAACGATCCAAACCGTGCCCAAGGACTGTTCGTCGACCTACTTCAAAGCCTCAAGCACATATGGCGAAACCCAAGCCGTCGACCTCCATCCATAAGGCCTAGCTCGACCCCTGACTCTCCAATGGAGCCACCTCACTGGATAAGTCTCACAAACAAAGCTAAGTCAAATTAATATTTCACCAAAAGTGTTTAAAATCGTGCATGTTAAATTTAGTTTTAATAGCTTGATTTATAGCCTTATGTCAAATATGTTTTTCCTCATTTGAATGCAATGTACGAGTGTGTAGAGTTACTGGTTAATGCTTAAATACTTTGAGAGAGGTCTTTGTTTCAAATATGCCCAATTATCTTTTTTGGCAAAAGAAGAAAACATTTAAATTTAGTGTAAATATTATCAAAATATGTATTAATATTGGAAAATTGAAAGCTTTGTAACTTTAAATATGTATTAATAGTGGAAAATTGAAAGCTACAAACAAAAGAAGAAAACATTTAAATTTAGTGTAAATATTATCAAAATATGTATTAATAGTGGAAAATTGAAATCTTTGTAACTTTAAATATGTATTAATAGTGGAAAATTGAAAGCTTTGTAACTTTTGATAGGCAACCAGATTGATGAGCATATTTTTTCAAAAGAACTTATTTTTTCATGCTCATGTCTTTGGAGTCGTTTATTTTGTAATCTTACTAAAATTATAAAGTACCAAAATTTTAAGAGGTTGATTGAAATTAATTTTAGGGGTGTTGTGAGTCTTCTTCTCATTTTAGTTTATATATATATATATATATATATATCATTTCCGTAACAACTTAATTATACAATATGGATCCTAATTTGATACCAGTCACACCTTTTAACTCTTATGAATGGAAATCTAAAATGAAAATTATTCTGAGGAGCAAGGGTTTACATTGCATAACTATGGGCACTCAGATTGAACCAGAAATTGATGTAGAAAAGTTGAAATGGTTTAACCATTCTGATGAAGCTTGTGATGAAGTCTTTGAATTGTTGTGTCTTTCTATGTCTCCTAATCTACTGTTTCACACAAAATATACCAAAATACTTAATGAAGTATAGACCTGATTGGAAACACTTTTTGGGAAGTAGGATGTGATGGCATTCCATTATAACTTATTGGTCTAAGTATAAGTAGTTTCAACACTATACAACACTTATTCACCAATTTAAAATATCTTAGATTGCATCTGAAAAAATGTTGGATAAACAAAAAGGATGATGAATTGATTATCTCATCTCTTTCCAAATTAGGACCTGATTACCCAATATTTATTTTTACCTTTCATGCCACCCAGAGAGCTCTTGGAACCTCTATTGAAATTTCATCTCTAGATAAATTTACTGCTTACTTGACTAGGGGAAAGACATGTTAATGCAAATAGGTGTTCTGAAATCTTCTCAGTCACAAGCCCTCATTGTTAGACAACCAAAGGCTTCAAATGACAATGTTAAGAAACAAGAAAAACTTGATTAAAAAAAAATAAGGATCAAAATTCTCCCACCTCTAAATCAACTAATGAGACCTCCTCTTCCAATGATAAGCCTAAGAAAGAGAGGATCAAATTTGGATATAGCTTAAGAAATCATGAGGAAATTAAATGTTTGAAGAAGTAAAATGACCACCTAATTATCCTTCTTCAGAAGAATAATATAGGTGTTCTTGAGTCTATCAAACCATGCTCATCAACCCTAAAATCCTCTAAGGAAAATGAAAACATTCAAATAATGTTCTATTAGGTGATGACATTACTACACAGGTTTTACAATTAGGATTTATTGAAGTGAGTATTAGAACATTCAATAATATTATAAGTATTCCCTCACTTTCAACTAATCTCCTATCAGCTTACCATATTAATCACCTTGTCCGAGGCATGTGAGTTGATTTCACACCAAATTTAGTTTATGTTAGAGAGTTTCTCAGTGATACTATAATGGTAGTGTGTAGTCAATCATTAGAATCAATTGTATATGTTCTCACATTTTATCCTTAATTTTACTTCATATTCTTCTTCATTAGACTCACATAGACTTAATGGAATTTATGAGAGTGAGCACATCTATGATAATGAGGGCTTTTCTTCTAGCACAAATGACTACAATAGTGATGGGGACACACCTCCACTATATACATTTCACCTTCCATATATTTATGAGTTATTTATTGATCCACCTACTTTTAGTCTAGTTTAAACAATACAGGGAATAGATATATCGATCCAAGACTCATCAGACATAAAGTAGCATAGTACCTAATTATAGGGTATTTTGTATTATTTATTAGCCTCTACTTCTAATGCACTATTCCAAGGTCGTCCAATTTTCATGTTATCTACTTCTGATCCATAGTCACTCTAGAGAGCTCATTTACAAGGTAAAAGGTAAGTAGTTATATCTTCTAGTGGGAATTTTTAGTCCTATCTTCTTCCTTATATATTTTGAGACAACATTTTTCAATGGGTTTTTTCATTTTCGCTAGTTCATGAGAGTTATTTTATGTATATACACAATATTATTAAATTTTATCAATTATTGATGCTTTCTCTCTTGAAATAACCCATCAAGTCTTAATATCTCGAAGTGCATGACTTAAAGGATGCATCATGAAAGGGGTGATTAGAATATTTTTTCTTCATAATATTTTTGTCCCCTATACCACCACTTAAAACCAACATAAACCTCTCATATACAATTCACTAAACTTTAACAACTCCCTTACACACTTCTCCAGATAATTCACTACCCCAAATATCCCTTACCAAATCCAAGTTCTATTTTTTTGTTTACCGAAAAAAGTTGCATGGTCAATTCTATTCTTAAAAACAAGCACATTACGAGACTAGGCTAGCCCAATCAACCTAGTCTAAGACCTAGCTTCTCTATTTATTAAATAACTAGGTTGACTGTGTTGACTAAAACTTTGGAAGAGTTTAGGGTTAGATCTAGCTATATAAACACATCCTTTTCAGTATTTTCATTAAATTGATATAGATAATCATTTATTTTCATATCTCCTTATCCACCATTATACTTGAGAGACATTATTTAGGTTTTTATACTTCCTTTAGAGAGAAGAATGTTGTCTTATGGAAAAAGTCTTTTGGATGCATATCATAAGTTGTGTAGACAAAAATGACCTATCTTTGTTATCATTATGAACCAAAATAATCTCTTTCAAAGCACCATTAACCAAGGGAAAGACTAAGGATCGATGGGTTCATCTACAAAGTAAGAATTTTCAACTCTTGCTCCTCTATATTAGTAGATAGATTTGCATGTGTTAGCTTATGAATATATTTCTCTCTCCATGTATTAGGATTATATCTACATTGAACTGATTAGAGTTCTTATATACATGTTTAATTGTATATTTATTATCTCCATTTGTTCCACATGTTTTAGCGAGCACTAGATTATATCTAACTTTTACTTTGTTAGAAACCATAGGACCTAGGTAGGGTTACTATGTGGTATTGATCGATTAGAGGCTTTGGAAACCTATGAAATGATATTGTGTGATAATAGACCCCTTAGTTAGGTCTAGTGGATCGATATTGGTCATGATATCAATTGTATAAATGTACTAAAAAATGTAAGGGATAGTGTGATTTATTTTCTCCAAGCTAAGATTAATTTGTAGATCAACTTTACTATCCCTTGTCATACATTATGATGAACCTAACATGAATTAACCCTTGTAAGTTTTCTTTCGTGACTTCATTTATTATCATTTATCATTTATTTCATTTTAACATCACTGGATCAAATCTATCAACTCAATCTATCTTTCTATGTGCAAGTTTAACACACAATCGATTTGATCAACTATGTTTTTCTTTATGTAGGTCATATTCAACCATAGGTAACTAGATCAATCTGCTTGACTTAGTTTGCTTCCTTACATATAGGTTTTAAGATTTAGTTTAGCTAGTCAACTTTATTAAAAGGTTAAAAATATTCATTTGGATAGAAAATTATAAAAATAGTAAATTCAACATCTTCAAAATCATTATGTTCATTCTCACCATCTTATCATTTCTTTCCTTCATATAGTCTTATTTTTCTTAGTTTTCAATCTATAAAACTAAAACCCTATAATCAACTAGGTTGACTTAGTTCTATAACTTGCTTCCTTTCTTAGAAGACTTAGTGACATTTAATTATGTTTTTTTGTCTCTTATTTCAATAGATAAAATTAACCCAGTCAATTTCGTATTGTATTGTTTACATACTTGGTCATTTAAACTGATCCTATACTCTTTAAGAAAAGGAATTAACCCATATTGATAGTAATTATTTCATCTTTCATTTTGATGCTTTCTTTCTTAGAGTAACAAACATAGACTAAATAGAAAGTTTTAATTTACTGATTCAACCACAATATTTTTCTTTTATCCATGCACTTCCAAACCACATAATATCAAAAAGTATTAAACAAATTCTACCCAAGGTCTACCTTCTTAAATTTCATCACCAAGGGGGAAGCCGACTCAGATTTTTTGCTGAGTATAAATATATGGTTGATGGAATATATTATCAAAAAACCTGACACCCTTATTGATTCAAGATTATAAAGTGAGGCGGTAGGCCTAAATACGAAGATAGTACCATCACTGATACAGATAACTTCTAGACTTAACTACTTGAAACCTTCCTTAGATTACCTTTTTAATTCATTTTTATAGCCAACTCTCTCTCACATTTATTTCCAAAAGTTATAATTTAAAACATTTAGGAATGACCACATAGATTAGTATTTTTATATTTTTTTCTTCCTCACTAATAATTATATACTATATTGTAAAACTTGTATTCACCAATGTTGGTAAAAGGTTTGTGATGTGTGCTACAATTGGATAGACTAGTTCAACATAATTGTTTGTGTACTTAATTTAAGTATTTTACAAAATAATACTAAATCATCTAGAATCATAATTGTCAAAACTTGTATTTACCTTTAAAACAAAGTCAATATACTTGATTGTGTCTGTTTAGACTCTATTTTCCCATAGAACATCATCAAGCTACTGGATTATGTCTCTTTAGACTCTATTTTCCCATATAACATAGTCACTTTGAGCAACCCAATCTCTTAAATATTGCTTGTTCTATTTGGCTTCAACACATAGTTGATCTATTTGAATGTGTGTCTTTCAAAATCCCTCAGTTTTACCATCTTCAAAACACTATTGACCAATTTTATTATCTTTTACAACCTATATTGTTTACTATATTACATGATAGTGTCGAATGGATTGACCTAGTATCATAGCAGTTGATCCTGATTTTTACTATTGTTTCTAGCTTCCCTACATCATAAACTCCATTTTGATGATTATATATAATTGAATCAAATAAACATGATGAGTTTTACCAATCCCAATAGGGTTCCTAAGGCACATATTATTGCACCTTTAATGTATCAAAGCAATACCCATGCTTCCACCTACACTACCAACTATAGGACTCCTCCCCATTACAACTTGGCACATATCCTTTTTTTTAGAGTCTATTTTTCCCATAGAACATAGTCACTTTGTTCAACACAATCTCTTAAATATTGTTTCTTCTAGTTCGCTTGAACACATAGTTGATCTATCTGAATGTGTGTCTTTCAAACTCCCTCAGTTTCACCATCTTAAAAACACTATCGACCAATTTCTTTGTCTTTTACAACCTATATTATTTACTATATTACATGATAGTGTTGACTGGATTGACCTAGTATCATACCAGTTGATCCTCATTTTTACTAATGTTTTTAGCTTCCCTCCATCATAAATCTCATTTTAATTACTATATATAATTTAATCAAATAAACATGATGAGTTTTACCAATCCCAATAGGGTTCTTGAGGCACATATTGTTGTACCTTTTATGGATCAAAACAATACCCATGTTTCCACCTACACTACCAACTATAGGACTCCTCCCCATTACAACTTGGCACATATCCTTTTTTTTCATTAGAATATTAGTGTGACCTTGAGTAGAAAATTAAAATTATGTTTTTCATTTACAAAAAATCTCAATGTAGAATAAAAGATACTACAACCATATATAACCTCATGATGGGACCTCATATAGGATAATTCCATTCACCTTCCCCTATATTTTCCAAAAGATTTAGGGCAAGCACTTTCTTTTCATCCTAAAATTTACCCTCTATTATGTTTCCTTTCCACACCATAACATCATCCTCTATTTGTTATCATACCTTCATGCCAAGTATTTATACAAACATGGCAAGTTCAAGTTATAGTGGGGATATTTCAAATATCCACATCCCTAACCATACCACTAATACATCACATGCTAGTAATTCATATCATGACACTAATGCTTATTTTATTTCTAATGATAATCATGCGTCTAGTGTGGTGTCTGCTACTACCTCATATGATACACATAATGCATCTCAATCTCTTAATACCTCACACAATACTAATGCATCACATCATTCATCCACTAGCCAAAATATGACTCAAACCAATCAAATTCTATTACAAATGCTTAACAAAATGCATACATTTCAAACTAATAATTCAAATAAGATGATGTAAATGCAAAATTACTTATTACATCTCCAAAACCAACCTCATCATGTTCCATGGGGAGCATAAAATCTTAATTCCCTACTAGTCCCCCTTAGGAATTGACATGGTAACCTCATACCATAACCCCTATTTATCAACAAAACTATCAAATATTTATAAAATGAACCTCTAGTACCTAAAATTTCCAACATCAACATAGGAGGTATCACTCACACCATTACATATGATGGATCTATAGATCTTACCTTGCATATAAAAACATGGGGAAAAAGTTACAAAGATTGGGTTAAGCTTAATACTTTCACTACCACTAAAGTCTTAGCTAAAATTATCTTAAGAGATGTTTTATATTGGTACAATCAATTTAAAACCCACTTTATTAATAGCCTAAAATACATGGTCAACTCACTAGTCCAATAATTCCAAATTAGTAATCTTATTAAAAAGAACTTAGCTCATTTTATAAATTGTAAACAATTTGAAACCAAAAGGGAATAAGTCTTCATCAAATGATGGAAAAAATTATGTAATAAATATAAGCATAATATGGTAGATGATAACCTCTTCCATATTTTTACTAATGATATGCACCCTAAATTACAGTATAACATTTAGACCTCTTCTCCAAAATCTTTAGAAGAAGATCTTGACTAAAACAAATGACAAGACTTACTTATGCATTAATTTGAACCATATCAACATACAATGAGAAATCACATGCTTATAAAAAATAAAAAATATAATGAAACTGATGATGGTGTTACTGACACATATGACACCATATACACCATCCAAGATATTGATCTAAACAATACCATGAATCATGTTCCTACCCCTAACAATAATTTTAATTTTAATCTCATATTTTTTGAAAATAATCATGCTAATGTGAACAAACCATTGTCCCTATCCAAAATTTAAAAACGTCTTCCAAGACCTATACTATGAGATATTGACACCACTCATTATATGAAATCAAGGTATGATCCAAATAAATTATGTTGGTTTCATGTAAGGTGGGGACACTATCATGAGACTTGCATATAATTAATAAATCTTTCTATGGATTTATTCTTGGTCCTAAATTTGAACATGCATACCTTATACAAAAACATCAAAAATCTTATGACATAACACTTAATACTCATGAGACTCAAAATAAAAGTCAAGTTTTAAACCAATATAATGTTAATTTAGATATCTACAAGGATCCCCTTCCTAGACTCCAAATAAACATTGAACAACCTATCATTACTACTTAAAAAATTTAAAGTCTTATATACCTTAATTCCAATGATGAAAATTTGGTTAACATGACTAATAAGAGAAGAGTTGTTGCTTATATATATTCAAACCCAACACCTACACAAAATACCTCTTCAATATTTTGCATTATTCAAGACACTTACCCATCCCATACAATTGAATTGGGGAATTAAGAATCACTATCCATATAAGAAATACCTCCAAACACATTAATTGACCATACCTTTCATACCATTGATATAAATTCTACTACTTCTCCAATTTATATACCTTATAAAAACAAACCTCAAACATACACTAATTTAACTAGAAGACATACCTCAACAAACCATCACATCGCCTAAAGTCATGTAACCCACTTGTAACCAACCTAAACCAACCATAGCTTATAGACATAAGTTTAATTTCACATCCAAACTCACTTCTCATAATATCTTTCAATGTTACGCACCTATTTATAATAACCCTATCATGCATTATGATGAATGGTATCCTATCGCAATGCTTTCCCATATCCCATCTAAAATCCCCTTATTAGAACTAATGAGAACTTCTCCTTTCCATCATAACCAACTATTACAATTATTGTTTAAAATGGACATCCCTCATCCTTTTCCTATATGGAAAGAGGATAACTTATCCATAACTAAAGTTAAAATAATTCAACAATTTGAAGAGATGTTGACCCATATTGATGAAATAGTTGACACTTCCCTCTCACCTAAACTCCTAATCTCTTTTATGATTCCTGATAAGATAATGCTTTATGTAGAAGATCCTCATTTATTCATTAGATTATAATTTGGTGATATACAATTTACACATGTTTTTATTGATTAAGGTTTAGGCACTTATGTTTCCTCCCTTGACTTTATTAAAATACTTTGATACTTGAAATGTAACCTCTAATCAATACATAGTACATGATAAGACTATGGCATAATACAAATGCCTCCTCTAGGTTTTATTTGACTTTGTATTAATATTCCCCCCATTACCATCTATGTGAAAGTCATGATATTTAACTTTCCACTTTCTTAAAATATCTTAATCATGCAACCTTGGACTCATCAAAAGAGAGTAGTTGCTTCATCTACATGCCAATGTGTCAAATTTCCTCATAATGTTGATATATGAAAGATCTAAGAGACACACATCCCTATAATTTAAAATAATTATAAGAGCATGATGTCTTTAAAATACACACCCTTGAACCTTACCTAGTGTTCCATTTTGAGAATCCCAACACTTCAAATTTCTAGTTAACTCCACTAGAGGTTATAATGGTCATCCAAAATTAATTTGAAATTTTGCACCTAACCTTTTAGATTTGGATGATGATGAGCCAGATGAGATAAGCCTAAACATCAAAACCTTTGATCTTCCCCTCACATCATCACTAAAATTCTTCTTCTTCAACCTCGATCATGTCGGTAAGATTCGAATGACATAACAATTACTTTAACTAAAACTAGACATTATATTCCCCATGATTCCTTGACAAATAAATAGTCTATACATGTAATATTGACTTGAATAAACCTAATTATGATGATGGTTATGATTTAGACAACCTATTTTTATCTAGATTCATCAAATTTAGAAATGAAAAAAAATTTAGATATAGTTCTTATTTATTTTAGTCTTTCCATTCTTCTTCTATCATTATTTCTCTTATGGTACCTAATATTAGTGTTTCCATTATTATTCATGGGTTATAGATGGATGACTAGCATATTATGCCTCTATTCATAGTAGATCCTCTCAGGAGTATGCTCATGGATCATGTCATGATAGAACCTTATCCTTTTGCTAAATATCATGACCCTTCTAGTATTCTTCCTCTATGGATGTTAACCACTTTGATTAGACCCATTTCATAACCAACCTTACCTATAGATAAGCTTAACCAGTTTCTTATCCATCTTCTCCCTTCTTTGGTGATGGTCTTATTCTATTACATTATATTGATCCCTTACCCACATAATGAGAGGATTGTTTCACATCAACAAAAGATTAACATGGAAGACATGGAAACAAACATAGACACAATAGAGCCAAACAAAGGAAATAATTTCAAACATTGAAAATATATTATTATTTTATACACACTCTCATAATAAATTTGTCAAGTCATACATATCTATATAGGAACATTATTATTATATTTGTGGAGAACATCTCTCCATTGATATCTCACCTACTATCCCAGTGATTATGCAGAACACTAACTATGACATATTATTGTAACTCATAACAATATATCTCAACATATATATTCCTATCTATTATCGTACTATTGTTTATAATAATATTCTAACAACTAACAAACTAAATATCCAATTAATATTTACTTCTTGGTAAATACTCAAACTTACACAATGTAAAATCTAATTCCTAATATTCCCTCAGTTTTTACATGGTGAAAAAGCATTCACACTCTCACCTACAATATGCTCACCCTTTGTGGCATGCCCTATTTGGATCATGACCTTGATCCAAATAAAGGATCTCTCCTCCCATGTTTTTAATTAGGTTTATCAAAAACCTTGATATGAACATAACACATCAATTGTTTACCTAATGTGGTTTTTCTAGATCTCTACCAAAAGCCATTTCAAGATCCATGAACTGATTTGAATTAGTGTTTTCTATACTTTTAGAATGTTTTTACATTAGGGAATCATATTTGGAATTTGGACACAAATTATATTACTTGAACATGTATATTCTTCTATTTTTATTTTGAAAATACATAGTGCAAACTATAAAAACACACCACACAAAATGTCATGAAAACATTTTGGGCCCCATTGTTGGTGATTGATGAGAGGCTATGAAACCTCCATCCTCTAGTAGGTTTCTAATTTACTCAACTGATGATGTTGTGAAGAGAATTACTTCCCCCACACTCTTGACATACTTTTTACAAATTGGACATTAGTTACACCGATAATGCATTCATGTATAATTAAAAAAAAATTAATTTTTTTGAAACTTTTGATTACTGAGACTTCTAGACAATAACAACTCACTAAAAATACAAAAAGACTTTTTATAATTGATGACATTATTTTGACTCAAATATTTTAAACTTTTGACTCATTTTTTATTTTGTCTCTTTTACCTAATAGACCATTTTGACATTTATAAAATCCAATATTAATATTGGATTAAATAATTAATATATAAACTAAACAAGACCTATTAAACAAGAACATTATACACTTTTTGACACTTTTGATGACTGAGACTTATAGACAATAATGACTCACTAAAAATACATAAAAGACATTTTACAAATGATGACATTATTTTGACTCAAAGATTTTTAACTTTTAACTCACTTTTTATTTTGACTCGTTTACACAATAGACCATTTTTAATTTTATAAAATATAATTTTAATATTGGATTACATAATTACTATATCAATTAAACAATACCTATTAAATAAGAACATTATACATTTTTTGACACTTTTGATGACTGAGACTTTTAGACAATAACAAATCACTAAAAAGACATAAAAGACTTTTTAAAAATGATGACATTATTTTAACTAGAATATTTTTAACTTTCAACTCATTTTTGATTTTGAATCTTTTACTATTAGACCATTTTTAATTTTATAAAATACTAATTTAATATTAGATTAAATAATTACTATATAAGATAAAAAAGACCTATTAAAAAAGAATATTAGATATACAAAATGATGTAATGGACTTATATATATATATATATATATATATATATATATATATATATATATATATATAACACACACACACACACA